>JAODAL010081231.1:0-11976 GCA_025379985.1 Phyllomedusa bahiana | reverse complement strand
AAATTAGCGCTACCTTGGAATTCTGCACTTTTCTAAAATTGCTCCGGAAAGACTGGGGCCCTAGGTCTCCTTTTTCGGAAAAGCTGGCCCTCGGGGGGTGGCACCCACTCCATTGGGAAAAGCCCCGGGCCCGGTGGCTCACGGCCAAATTTTATAAAATACTAGGGGGGAAAAACTCCCCGCCCTATGTTAGACTCTTTCATTCCATCTGGGCCCCCAAAGGGCCCCTTCCCCCGCCCCCAATTTTTCAAGCTTACTTACGGGGGGGGACCCAAAAAAAAAAAGGCCCCCATCTTTGCTCAGCTACAGCCGATATCCCTTTTAAACACGGACCGAAGTTGTTTGAAAAAGTTGTTGGCCATGCTTGTTAACATATATTTGAATATCATAGTTTTAAAACAGGTGAGATCGGGCCTTCGGAGAGCTCGGATAACACGCTGAAGACTTCCCCCTGATCCACGGGGCTTAAGAGTGGGGTGCCCTGATGCTGTTATCTTTAGGCGCAGATTGGTCTTTTTGTATCCCACTCTGGTGCAACGGGGGATGGGTCCTGTAATGCTCCAGCGTTTATGGCTCTGTATCAGAACCCTAGTGCCGGATCGGTTTAATGGCTCTTTCCCCGGGGTGTTTTTACGAAATGGACCAGACAGGGTTTCCTTTACCCCACCCTGTTTGTCCTGGTGGGGAAAAACACTTGTTGCAGAAATCGGGAAATATAAGATTTCCAGGGGATTAAAATTCGGGAAACACTTAAAGTTATTCGCAGATGATCCCCCCCTTACATTACTACCCTTGACGTCCCTTGCATCCTTAATGGCTACTCTGAAAGCCTTTGGTTCCTATCTAACTTTAAAATCAACTTGACGAAGTGCACAGCCTAAATATTTCCCTAGAAGAACCTTGGTTGACCCCTTGAGGGAGGACTTTCCCCTTTTGGGCGGGTGAAGCCTTTAAATACTGGAGTTTAATATATCAGTTCGAAAAACAAGGAGTGAATTTGCCCCGTTTTGAAACCTTTCGGCGGACTTGATAGGTGGAACAGTAAGAACTTTTCCCGGGGGGGGCCGCATAAATATTTTAAAAATGTCCTCCCACCCAGGTACTATACTTTTTTCAAACGTCCCCCCTAATGTTATAGGGTTTTTTCAGTGCACTGGATAAATGTTTGCAACTTTTTTTGGGGGGGAAAAAAAGGGGGGATTGTGAGGCTAACCCTCACTAGACCAGACAGGAGGGGGGGGGCTCCCTTCCCGGTTTGAAGGCATACTATTTACACAATCTCGTAGATTCCAGATCATTTGTTGGAGACCTCAAAAATGGGTGCAATTGGAGGAAAAAATTCCAGAACCCCTTTCCCCTCCCCTTGGCTGAAAGCCTCGACTCTCCCGAAAAGACGGAGATTTTCCCTATGTGACGCAGATCTCTCTTCGCTTTGGATCGAATGGGAGGGCCCTGCCTTTTCTCCCCAGACGGTCCACTTACACCGGTTTTGCATAATCCAGCGCTGGTCCTGGATGATCCCCCTTTGGGCAGGAGGGGACATGCGAACCGACTGATTTTTAAGGACCTCTTGGATAGTCAGGCTCTGAAACCATTAACAGAGGTACAGGATGTACTTTCATCACATTCTCTCTCGTGGTTCAATTACGGACAGATTGCTCACTTCTTTGCTAGGCATAGTTCCACTATGAACCTCCATAGAGAACTGACTCCCTTTGAGGAGATGTGTGCGGGTAGTGTCCCTTATGATCATGCAGTCTCATGAGTCTACGAACTACTTCTTTGAACCTTTACAGAGGGTAAGCCGGCTTACCAGTACAGCTAGTCCAGGGAACTTGGTGGGACTATAGTAGAGGAAGTTTGACAGAAAGCTAGTATACTCTCATATAAAGCGATGGCCTCATGTAGATTACAGGAACTAAACTTTAAAATTCTATCTAGGTGGTATAGAGTCCCCACCCTGCTCCATACTCTTTACCCCTCTGTCCCGAGTAGTTGCTGGAGGTGTGGTCTAGAGGAGGGCACAATGGTTCACATATGGTGGAAATGTACCGAATTACAGAGTTTCTGGGATAAGGTAACTAAAGTAATTTACCTGACCACGGGGACAAAACTCCAGAATGACCCGAGGGTAATGTTATTGAGCATTATTCCTCTTCCGGTCAATACGCTTAAAGGGAGCCTGAACATTTTTATGCTTAGTGCGGCCAGAGGATTGATCCCTCGACTCTGGAGGTCCACGGTGACTCCCTCCATAGCTGACTGGTACAAGGAAATCTTTTCCTTGCAAAGCATGGAGGAAATCAGGGCATATAGGGAACAGAAGACAGACAGATTCAGGGTAACTTGGTCTGATTGGATGACCTTCTGTGCATCGTCGGACTATACTACATTGAGTATTTGAGGAATTATATGTCTAATTGTCTCTGCCTTGTTTAAATGGTACGTCTTGTCTGGTGAACAGCAAATCCCAGCCAAACCACCGCATTATATGTCTAATTGTCTCTGCCTTGTTTAAATGGTCCCTTTTTGTTGGTGAACAGAAAATCCACCAAAAACCCCCGTTTTGGTCAAATGCTCTCCCTTGTTTTAAATGGACTCTTGTCTGGTGAACACAATCCCGCCAAACCCCTTTTTAATGTTAAGTTCTCCTTTTTTTAAAAGGGTACTTTGTCTGGGGAACGGGGCTTTTCCCACCCAAAAACCCCCGCATTATTTGTCTAATTGTCTCGTTTTTGTTTAAATGGTTGCTTGTCTGGTGAACGCAAATGCCACCAAATCACCGCATTATAGGTCAATTGTCCTGCCTTTTTAAAGGGTTAACTTTGTCTGGGGGAAAGCAAATCCCCAGCCAAACACCGCATTTTGAAATTTGCCCTCTGCCTTGATTAAATTGGTAGGTGTCGGTGAAAAGTCCCACCCCAAACCCCGCATTAAGTCTAATTTGTCTCTGTTGGGGTTTAAATGGAACTCTTGGGTAACGCAAAAATTTCCCCCCAAAAACCACATTATATGTCAAATTGTTCCCCCGCCTTTTTAAAATGGTGTCTTTTGGTAAACAGCAAATTCCACCCAAACACCCCCTTATATGTCTAATTGTTCTCCCTTTTTTAAATGGTACATTTTTGTCTAGTATTTGGCCAGCTCTGTCTTCCATAATTTATCCTGTTTTTTTGTGTAGCCTCAATCCCGATATTCCCCTTGAAGTGTCTGCTTTGGGGAGAGCTATTTGTAGCTCCCCCTTTACAACATGAAGGCCCTAATGCTCATTTAACCCAAAAAGTTGATATAAGTTGCGAGTTTGGCGTGGACCCGGGCCGGGCCCCAAATTTCCATGCCAAATTTCTAATGGCAATTTAGAAGTGGAAATCTCAAATTATCCAGAATTGACCAAAAGTGAGCAAAAGGGAGCGGGGACTCTGCCTTTTTGTAAGTGCTGACTTTTTTTCCAAATTCCTTAATTACCATGCTTCTCTACTATCTCCCCTTGCAGCCATTCCCCCCTCCTATTTTACCACCCTATTTTGCCCTCAAACAATTTTACCCACATAAGTCCCTCCTTCCCTCACCTTGTACCATCCCCACGCTTTTTTTCCCCTTAAAACCAACCCAAAAGCTCCAGTACATATTACTGCCAAACCCCCACTCTATTCACATAAACCTTGCTGTTTTGTTCAATTACCCCTTTTCTTGCTGCAGGGGACTTTTCCCCCTAACCCCAGCCCCCCTTCTTTATGCTCATCCAGCCCCTCCCTCTACCTCCCATAAAACCCTGCAACCTTTTTGCTTTGTTTGTATGTCTTTTTCTGCCCCTTTTAAGTGTGCCTAGGGAAAAGCCTGATCCGTCTGCAAAAAACCCACTGTGTTCTATTTTTTTTCCCTCCAATCCCTAAACCCTGCTAGCCCCCAAGAAACATGGTCAGAAATTGACACCGCTTCCCTTACCCTACCTTTGGTGGGGCACACTTCAACCCACCCCCCTAGACAGGGGGGGTGGGGGATTGGATATTCCTTTCTCCACACTGCACCCCCCTCTTTTTTCCCCTCCTTTGGGGTAAAACACCCCAGACTCTTTTGGCCTTTTTCCCAGATCGCAGTTGTCTACAGCCCCCCCCGGCTCCCCCCCCGCAAGTTTCGGGATCATTTTGCTGCCTGGCTCCCCACATTCCTTCTACTAAAATCCCCCTTTCATCATGGGTGATTTCAAAATCCCCTTTATGCCCTGCTCCTTCCCCACTTTTTTTCAAAAACCTCTCTCTTGGGCCCTTCGATTTTTACTGATCCCAACCCCACAAAGGAGGGGAAACTTTGGTTTGGTTTCTTCATTTTCCCTCAATTTCAAAATTACTTTTCCTTTGCTCTCTCTGACCACAACCCTTATTCCTTATTATCACTAATCTCCCCCTTTCTGGAAAAAAACCTGCTATACACATCCGAAATACCCGTCCATTAATACTCGGGAACTCCAAAACCCCCATAAGTCCTCACTCCCCCCAAAATCCCCCCCTTCCCCTGTCCTGACCAGGCTGAAAAACGTTACAGTGAAAAATCTAAAAACCACCCTGGACATTTTGGCACCTCACACCCCGCACCCCCAGGCCCAACCCCCGAAGCTTGGCCCCACACCTCAAAATGTTTTCCCCAAACGACTAGTGTGCTGACGGCTGGAAGAAAGTCCAAGCTAATGAAGACTTTCTCCACTCAAATTCATGTTTTAGGACTTTAAAACCTGCCCTTCACGCGCCAAACAAAAATATTTCACCCCCCCATTCAACATTACACAACAACCAAAACCCTCTTTGACACATTCCACTCCCTCCCCAAGGCCCAAAAACTCAGACTCCGTCATGACCCCTGTGCTGAAACCCGGCCACTCACTTCAAAGACAAAAATTTAAAAAATCCCCGGGAAAAAAATTACATCACAATCCCCAAAAAATACCCATCCTGTCCCTCCCCGCACGTCCCCCAAAACTACTTCAGCCCTTGACCCGACGATAGAGGAAGAAGTGTCAGCATCTCGTCTGCACCCCCACCACATGCTCTATGCCCCATTACACCCACCCCCGTCCGTCTATTTCTACAGCTGTCCTCTCCACCCATGCTATCTGTAACCTTCTCTTCCCCCACTGGGATCTTTCATCTTCCTTTAACACGCCCTCATAAAACCCCTTTTCTAAAAAAAGCCCTCTCTGGGGCCCACCTGTGCTGCTAACTACCGACCCGTCTTAACCCCGCCCTTCATTTAAATCCTGGAACCCCTTTTCTACTCTCCCTAACCGCATCTCTCCACTAACCCTTTTTCTTGACCCCCCTTCAATCAGGGTTTGCCCCTACACTCCACGGAAACTGCCTGAGTTAAAAATTTAAATGACCTCCAACGCAAAATCTCAGGGTAACTATCCTTGCTGCTTCTCTTGGATCTCTCCCGCAGCATTTGACCTGTTTATACCAACTTCTCCTCCCCAGTCAGCACCATTGGGGCCCCCAGAACCGCCTCGCGGTTTGTCCCCACCTCCGACCGCTCCTTATGCTCTTTCCCGGTTGACCTCCTTTTCCCCCTCTTGCTGTTGGGGTTCCCCCGGGTTAGTTTTTTCCCCCTCTTTTATTGTAAACGCCCCCCCTGGGGAAAAAACCCTCGTAGATTTGGCTTCCGTACATTCTATGTGGATGACACCCCCAAATTTAAAATCCTCCCGTGAATCACTCCAGCCCTGCTACAAAAAATATGACTGTCTGTCCGCTGTCTCGACATCTTCCTCTCTCCATCTGAAACTAAACCTCACTAAGTAACTTCTTGTCTTTCCGCCCTTACTAACCCAAAACCCCCCCGCTATTCTGTTTCTGTTTGGGTAACCCATTTCTCTAGGGAGCAGGCCCCTGTTCTTGGGGTTATATTAGATTTGATTACCTTCACCCCCTATACCAAACCCCCTTTCCGCCCTGTCACCCGCACCTAAAAAATATCTCCAAAATCCGTCCGTTTCTCCTGTGGAAAAAAACTCAAACTCTCATACTCCTTTTTCTTTTTTTTGTCTTGATACTGGGAATCCCCCTTATCGGTCTCCTCTCGCAAACTCTCCCCCCCCAATCTGTCCTGAATGAACGCCCGGGTCATCTTTTTTCCAGCCCTATATGAGCCCTTCCCTGTGTCAGTCACTGCATGGTTTCCCATCCATACGGATAAGTTAAAACTATCCTCCACCATAACCTCAAAGCTGCACCCCTTTTTCCCCCCTGTCTCTGTTTCCACCCGACCCGCCCCTCTCCGCCTGCTGCGATATAGGTTTCACTCACATATCCAAACCCATGCCCCCTACAAGATTTCACACGTGCCCAAAAATTCTTGGAAAATGCCCACCCCGGGGGGGATCAGGACATTCACAACCCTCCAGTTTTTAAAAAGGGCCCTAAAATAATCTTCTGGTCTGGCCCACCCAAAATTCCTAATGCTATCACACACATTTGTCCCCCCCTACACTTTGGGCACTCCAGGCCTTATCTGTATATAGAGTACAGTCTGGGTGGAGGTTTCCATTTTTCTTAAACCACCCCCCATTTTTTGAAACTTGGCACTTCTTACCGTATGTTTTTTACCCATACACCCCTAATGATTGAAACTCTCAGAGGGGGCCCCCTCACACCTTGTGTTTCATTTGAAGAACTTTTAATTGTGTAATGGTCTGTATTTTTAAACCCTTGAATTTGTAAAGTGCTGCGGATATGTTGGCGTTTATATTTATTTATGTCTAAGCAGTTTAAGACATAATGTCTTATTATATTATATTGTCTTATTATATTATAATGTCTTATTATATTATGTCTTAAGCAGTTGCAAAATTAGTAAATCTGCCCCACTATTAGAAGGAGGCCTAAAGAAAGTAATAACTTCTATTGTCACACAATCTGGCAGCCAAATAACCACGCCCACATGCTGTGACTAATGATCGCACAAAATTGCTGGTGGTATCATTGTTTCAGTCTCAGAAGACTACATTAAAAAGTGCATTTGAAAATTCAGCCATGAATTTCTTATTTTCTAAGTTAATTCCTGGCTTCTGTTCTCAAAAGAAAAAAAAAAAAGAAAAAAATATGAAAAACTGCATTAAATTGTTTTGTGCCAATCTTTCATTAGATAAAAGACACCATCTGTTCTGAAATGCATTTTACTGTTTAATACACCACTACTTGATTATTTTTTTCATGAAATTAAGATTAATGATGCAGTTACCACATTTTCATTATATATTTTGCTTTGTATTTTTAGAGCTTTATTTGTATCTTTATTTTACATCACTATATTTCCACACATTCATTTAAATGTGAACTACATTCTTTGCTATTGCTACTTGTCATTTTGAGTATTCAGTTAAACTTGACAAAACTATTATAATGGACATTTTTAGGGTTGGATTGCTCCAGAAACCCATTCCCACAAGACTAAGGTCAGTGGGAAATACTGCTATTTTGTTAAATTACTAATGTGAATTTTAAGTATGTAGCATTAAATATTTAGACAAAGCTTTCAAGAAGGTAAATCTTTAAATTTTTTAGGAACCTTTCAAGCAAGAACTTTTTGCATGCTACAATTCTTGCTTTTTTTTAGTGGAGCACTTGATCACTTACAAGCACTAGTACACATGATTGCACTCATCATAAAACCACAAATGCACAGCAGGTCATGCATGCAAAGCCATAGCTAAAAATTCTCATTGGCTTAACATTCCAATTTTTTACACACTTTTTTGATCATGCACATGTATTTGGAATCTAAAACAAACCAACATAGAATTTTTAAATCTGACCATCAAATGCCAGGAGCTTGTTAAAATACATTTCAAGCAATCAGCAGAACTGTAAAAGAGGCTACATGTGTGTGATAGAAAAAAAATCACATACATACTCACAAATAGGAATAGCTAAGGCAGTGGTGATCACAGGGATTCTTTCAGGGTAAAGCCACATGAGTGTGCAGATGCATGTGGCTGCCAATGACTGCACAAGTTTACCGGTACCACAAGAAAATTTGTGCTTCAATTGGCAGCTACATGTGGGCATGCTTGTTTGGCTTTACTTTCACACATACATTTTCAAGGCTTTTGTTTTGTCTGAGAATAACCTTCGAAAATTGTGCGGTGTTTGTTTTCTTGTGTTTTTGCATTTTAATGTGGTCTTTTTTAAACCAATCAATGTGCATACATGTGTTACTTTTTAGTGCCATTTTTTTCTGTTGTATTTTTGCCACAGCAAGCCATGTGATCCATATATCATAAGATTTAAAAATTCTTTCTTAAATCACATTGTTACGAGTGGCGCTACAGCCCGTGGTCCGGGCTGCAGGTGCACTCATTTCCCTGTAGCGCAGCCCGCACTGGGTGCGGGTGGAGCCGCGTCCCGGGGAGGGGCACCCGCCCCCCGCAAGCCTCCGTCCTCACCTGACCTCGGTCCAGTCTGTGTACGCGGCCGGTGCGCGCGCCCCCGCTCCTTAGGGCGCACGTGCCGGCTCTGTCAAATTTAAAGGGCCAGCGCGCTCATAATTGGAAACACCTGCCGCTGACCCTATATTAACGCTCCACCTCTTCCTGGCTCTCGCCGATTCTATAGTGCTCATACCTATGCGAGGAAGCCCTTTCTACGTTCCGGTTGCCTATCCTGTGTACCAGTCCCTCCGGCTTACGTTCTCGAACCCCCGAACCTTCGCTGCCTGCCCCCGACCTTCCGGCCGTCCTCCGACTACGAGTTTGCCTCCCGATTCAGTACGGGGTTTATTCCTTGGCTACCCCGCAAGCAGACATCAGGGTAGCGACCTGGTGGAATCCCCCCGCAGCAATCCACCCCCTTTGGGGGGGGCTGGGGGAAACCGGACCCACTTAGACCCGCTCCCGGTGTGGCTTCCCCCTCACTTGTGGGGGCCCCAGTGGATCCCAAACTCAGGATCGTTACAGGGGGGAAATGGGGGCCATGGATCCCGCCGGTTCCGTTACCCAGCGTGGAGGTCTCAACGGCAGTTCCGCCCCCCATCTCCGCACGTTCCTCAAACCTGCCGTCGCCCTCGCCCCCATGGGGCCCAAGCCCCGACTATCGTTCCCTCAAATTTTGCGGAGACCCGAAACTATGCGGGGTTTATTACTCATTTGCTCTATTACGTGGAAATGAGGGGGCGACCAGTTTCCATCCCGAACCCAAAAGGGGGTTGTTCCAGCCTGCTCCCCGGAAAAGGCTCTGCCGGGGGACGCCCCCCCTTGGGAAGGCGATCCGCAGTGGGCATCTGCAGGCCTTTTTAAAGGAGTTTTTTTTTTGCGTTTTTGAGGAAAACGGCCAGACTTCATTGCGGAGGACCGCACTCCTGAACTTCGACAAGAGAACTTGGTTGGTGAACCCCACCCCAAATCCGCACCTTGGCCTCGGAGCTGACCTGGTTGGGCCCCGCCGTTTTCCCCTTCCACTTTCAAGAAAGGCCTCTCTAGCGGGGTCAAGGTGTTTTTGGAAAGCAAGGGATTTTCCGGGCTTCCCGCCCTGATTTTTGGATCCCCCGGGCCCACCCCGGATTGATGTGCGTTCTCCGGAGGGAAAGGAGTTTCCCCCAGGAATTTTCCCCTCTGCTCCCCCTCGTCGCTTTTCCCCCCTTGGCCCCCGGTATTCCCGGGAAAGGCCCCCTAAAACCCCCGCCCCGGGCTTCCGGGGGGAGGAGCCCATGCGGTTTGGGCCTTGTTACTCTCTTTTACAAGTTTCGTCCCAAAACCACCCCCCACCAGCATCTATGCCTTACTGTGTAGCCCAGAAAAAATTTCCCTAAAGGGATTGTCCCCCCCTAACCTTCCGGCCAGGGAAAACGCGCACACCTAGGGTACGTGGGAATTTAAATTTTTTCCCTTCTCCACTTTCTTACCGGGCCGGGTTAAGGGTCACCCCTTCAGTTCTGGGAGTAAGGATTAAGCTTTCGCCTTTTTGGGGATTGGGGGTTCCCGGCCCGGGAAAATTTTTTTATGGGCTGCCCGGGGTTCGAAGCTTTGCCCTTTAAACCCATCCCCGGGTTAAGCCTCTGGCAAATTTCTTTTTAGTGGGGGGAGGCCCCCTGGGGGCGACACAACCCAAAATCCCGGGCCCCGGACCCCCTTTAAACTATGCATGTAGGGGCCCTTCCCCGGCAGAGGATCGGTTCTCCCCCTACAACACGCTCCCCCGTTTACTATCCTTTTTAGATTCCAGGGCCCCGGGCCAATCCCACGCACCTGTCTTAGACGGGAAAAGGACGGGTAAAGTTACACTTTGGGGAAGGGGACGTTTCCCCCCCGACCCCCGTTGTCTTGCTGAAACCCTCCCCCGGGGTTTTCCCCACTTCTCCTCACGCCCTTAAAAGCCGTTGCCGGGGCCCGCCTGCGGGTCCCAAAGACTTCCCGATGTTTTCTTTGAAAAAAAGGCTAAACCCTTTGGGCCGCCCCCCCCACCCCCCCCCTTCAAATGTTCCTCCCCGACCCCTTTTTCCCCGGCACACCCTGCCCGGGGGGAAAAAAGGAGCCCTACGGGGTGTGGGTCCCCGGCCCAAAGGGCCCATGTCTGACTAAAAATACGGAAAACCTTCAAAAAAAGGCTTCATCCCAAGGGTCCTCTTCCCCGGGGGCCCGGGACCCAGGCTTCCCTTTTTTTGTGGAAAAAAAAGGGTGCTCACTTCATCCTTGTATCGACTACCCGGGTTCTGAATAAGGGTTACGGTGAAAAAAATCCTACCCCCTGCCCCTGATTCGGAATCCCTTTGGGCTTTGCCGGGGGTTTGGATCTTCACCAAAACGGACTTGCGAAAAGGGCCCCATAAAACCCTTTTTAGAAAACCCGAGAGGGCGCGAGTGGAAGAAAAGGCATTCCCAAAACCCCCCAACCGGGGACGGGGCCCTTTCCAAAACCTAGTTATGCCCTTCCGCCTCCCGCAACGCCCCTGCGGTGTTTTCCCCGGGGTTCGTTTAAAGACATCCTTTAGGGGACCACTTATAAAGTGGGGGGTTTGTGGAATTTTGGGGCGAACCCTACCCGGTCTTCTCGCCTGATCTCAAGTCCCACCGTTTTTTGGGCCCCCTCCTTTTAGTCGCTTGGGGAATCCCCCTTTCCCCCAAAATTGGGAGAAATGCCAATTTTACCAATCCCCCCCCGTCTGCCCCTTTCCCAGGGTATATTGTTTCCCCGGGCCAAGGGCTTTTTAAAAGGACCCCCCAAAACGTCTGCCGTTTTCCCCGTTTGGGCCCCGTCCCAAATTGGGCCTTCGGGCCCCCCCACGGTTTTTTAGGTTTTCAAAAATTTTTTTCCCGCCCCGTTTAATCCACAAATTCTCGAAAATCGGTGGGGTCCCAAAATTTTTGGCCCTTCTAAGATGTTTTTTGGGAAACCGAGGTGTGGCCACAGCCCGGGCCCAAGGGGCCTTCTCCCCCGGGTCAAGGGGTTTGCATCGGCACCCGTTTTTTGTCTGTCCGGACGTAGAGAAAACCCTTTTTTTCCCGGAGGGTGGGCGCATCGGGCCGTGGGGGCAGGGGGGGTGCTTTTCGGGGATTTTCCCAAGGGGAAGTCGGGCCGGGTGGGGTTTTTCCCGTTTTCTCCCGCGGGGGAAAAAAACATTACGTGGAAAAGTGAGCTTTGGCCATTAAATTGGCCCCTTTGGGAAATGGCGGTTTATCTGCTTGAAAAGGGGCTCAAAATGGGGGACTTTTTACCGGACCAAAAAAAATTGGTTTTATTCCAACGGGCCCCGCGCCTTTAATCCCCGGCCCGGGTCGTTGGGCCCCATTTCTTCGCGCGGTTTTAAAATTTTTCGATCCATTTCCGTTTTAGGGCCCAGGGGAAAGTCAAAGGGCCCCATGCCCTGTCACGGGGTTGGACGGGTGGGGGGGAGTCTCCACCCTCTCACATCATTTCCTCCCAACCTTTTTATCACGCAGCTTCGGGGGATTTTACGGCAGATACCTTTGGGGAAGTCCATGTACTTTCCCTC
>JAODAL010081230.1:0-11977 GCA_025379985.1 Phyllomedusa bahiana | reverse complement strand
GAAAGGGAGCATCCCCTCCTGCGTTTTCTTTAGTTATTGGGGGCCCCCCCGACGTCGGATAATTAAGGGGGTTAACCGGCCCCCCCGGGGGCGATCCGGGGTCGGGGCCGATGGTGCGGGATGTCGCTGTAATATAAGTAAAACCCCGCCCCGATCGGCAAACCCCTTTTGCTTTAAGTTCCCCGCGATCCTGGGGACTTTTTCCATATGTCCAGGTGCGTTAACCCCCAAAGACCTGGACTTTTGGAAAATACCCCCCAAGGTCGTTAAAAAGGGTTAAAGCATTATTGATTAAAGGTATATTTTAAAAATTTTTTTTTTTTTGGATATATATTTTGATTTTTTTCCTTTTTTCTTTTCCACCGGGGGTTTTTGGGGGTTTATTATTTTTTTTAGTATTTGTAAGGCTGTTTCATTCAACCAAACATAGTTTCTAACGCTTCTACAGGGGGGAGGAGGTCTTTTCTAAAAAGGGCCCTTGTCTCCCCCCGGCGAGTTCACCCAAAATTTAAAAATTGCCTCAGGACTTGACTAGGGCCCACAAGGAAATGTTATTTCCCCTCGGGGGGAAATTCAATCACTGGAAACAATTTTCAACAAAAGATAGTCCCTAGAGTTTTGCGATCCATTAGCCCCGGCCGAGAGACTCAGATCTGAATCTGTATTATAAAGGGGGGAAAAGGAGTCGATGAATCATTCTCCGCTTTAGCAGATTCTTTGGAAGAGGAAAAAAGTAATTTTGAGAAACCAGGGAAGATGGAGGTACAATCAAAACTTCCCTTAAAAATTTCAAAACAGAAATTGACTTTGAAGCAAGGATTGAATTGAAAAACTAGAATTCAAAGCATCAGAACTTTATAAAAAGGGGAAAAAAAACAAAATTTCTTTTTTGTGAGATCTGAAAGTTTTTAAAGGGAAGGGGAAGGCATATCCTCTTTAAAATTGATTGGGAAATATAAAAAAATTTTATGAGACTGATATATCCTCTTCAGAGGGGAGGCCTCAGAATCTGAAAAGAGATACCCTTTAACACTCAAAAAATAGAGGTGAGGTAAAGCGAGACAGGAAAAGGAAAAAAATAGGGAACATTCCTCCCTTCCTTTTCCCCTTCCTGGGTCTGGGATCTTTTTTAGAAAGGCAATGCCGCAATACCCCCTGGAAAAAACAAAAAAAAGGAATATGAAATAACTCAACCAATGATTGTAATTTTTAAAACGCGGAAGTACGACTCGGAAACAGAAAAAAGTCCTTGAAAGGGGGCTATCCTTTTTTCCCCCACAAATTTTTTTAAAGAATTTGTGGGAAAAAGACCGGGGTCTTTTTAATCCAAAGGGAAATGGGAAAAATTCTTTTTTAAAAAAGATTTTAAAGGGAATGCAAGGTTGGGGCTAAACCCATGACCAATAGGAGTAAAACTCTGTGCGTTTCTCTCAGGGGAAAGAAACCCAGAGGGAAGGGCCCCTTTTAATCTGCCCAAAAAAAAGCTCTCGTATGCCTCCACCCCAACCCTACCCATCTAGACGCGTTTTTGAAACTGTCGTGGTGAACTCAAACGTTGGACCTAAAATTCAGGGCCGAATAACTGTCAAAAAAAAGAGGGCAAAAAAAGATTTGGAAAATGATAAATCTTTCAAAAATTAAAGGTTTCGAAAAGGGGGGGAATGTGGTAATAATGGATTACCCAATACCAAAAATGTTCTTGACTTTACAGGATAAACATGCTTAAAAATTTTGAAAAAAGACCCCATCCCCTTTTTCGATCTGAACAAAAAGGGTTTTTAGACGAAGTTTTCTATCTAATAAAATTTTTAACAAATCTGAGTAGACTTCTTGCTGCCGGAATTTCCTAATGGCGCATTTTTTGGGCTGCCAAAAAGGCAAAAGGGGAAACCATTCCCCAAAAGGGCAGACCATTGTGCCGAATTTGGGGCCTTACTCAAATTTGGGGATTTAATAATAAAAATTCAGGACTTTGTCATAACCTGCCCTTTATATAAGAGACCCCCCCCCGCCCTTTGCTTTCAAGCTGGAAGGATAATGGGGCCCCAAAGAACCATTGTGCAGCATTGTGTGGAGGCTTTTTTTACTCCTCAATTTTCCCCGAAGGGCCTTAAAGGGTCAAGTACTTTTTTGAATTAGGGTACCAATTCAGTGCCAAATGAATTTATTCTCACACTAAAGTTCTCCTTGGAGAGAAAAAATTTGTTTTCGTCGTAAAGATTACCACCAGCTCAGGGGCACGGCCATGGGGACCCTAGGGCCCCCAGTATGCCAATTTTTTCCTGGGCTGGTGGAAGTCGACCACTTTGGGGAAATAGGAGATAGAGGTTGTAAATTTTTTTTTTGGGGCCCCGTTTTTTTGCGGACATCTTTTTTATGGAAGGGAGTGGTCCCCCTTTTAAAACTTTGCGGGAACCCTTTTAAAACCATAAAAAACATTGGTTTAAAAAAACCCCACGTGTGGAATGAGTTTACCCACCTTTTCCGGATGTGAACATCTCAAAAAATCCGGTTTTTTTCCCCTTTTCCAAAGTTTTAAAAAAAAATACATCCATACAGCCTCCTCAGATGGGGGGCTGCCCCCCCCGTACCCCTGGTTAGGGGTTTCCAGGGGGGCAGTCCCTCCGTCGAGGAGAAATTTGTTTGAACCCCCTTTTTTAAAACAAAAGAAAAAAGATTTGAAAAAGAGGTTCCTCAATAGAGGTTCCCCAAAAGACCACTAAAGGAAGCTTTTCAAAAAGCTATAAGGGAGGTAGGGGGAACCTTTTGGGGTTCCCCCACAAAAAAGAACGAATCCCCAAGTCCCAAAAGGGAATTCTACGATTTTTGGGGAATTTACTCTATGCCCATAAAATTAGAGACTATAAAAAATATTGGGAAATGCCCCTTCTACAAAAAAAAAAGGTAAGGCTACCCTACACCCCCCCAACACCCACCAAAAAAAAGGTCATTATTGGGGGATCGGTTGGGGGAAACCCTTTTTTGCACCCCCAAAAGGGGAAAACTGGCTCTTTAAAAAGCCGGATGGCTGTTTTAAGTGTGGAAAATTAAATTTTGTTCCTTTGTTTGAACGAAAAACAATTTACTAGGGTAAGGAAAACCCGGGGATCTATAACATCGGGGGCTTTATCAACTGTGTTTCTTTTGGGGGTCATTTAATTAAGTACACCCCAAGGGGGACTAAAATTACGTGGGCAAGACCAAACTTGAAATTCAGACCAGGTAGGGGAACTGTAAGTGATGTCAAAAGATTTTGATAACACCAATCGCTAGACACATCTGGTAAGCGAAGGGAAGGTGAATCTGCAATTTAGAGGAATTGAATGTCAAACCCCCCGTTTGGGGAGGAGACTGGGCAGATTGATTTTCCAAAGAGAGCCCAATGGGTAAACGACGGATTTATATCCCACGTGGGGCTTAACAATCACTTTGTTTCTTTTTTATCAATGACCCATTCTAAAACACAACTGCCCTCTATTTTTGTTTGGGGCTTTTTTTTGTTGGGATCATACTTCTCTGTATTTAAACTTATACAATTTTTTTTCCCCCTTGGTACTTTAACCTTTTACGCCCTACTCTTTCTAAATCAATTATCTATCTCCTGTCCTTTTTTTAAAAAAATACCGCCCCTATTATTCATTATTCTTTTTAAAAAAGGTGGAAATAAGGACTTATATGCATTGGGAAACACAATTTCTTTGGAAAAAGGGCCGGCTGGGGGGTTTTCTATCAACTATTTTTTTTTTTGGGTGGACTTTTTCCCCTTATTTCCCTGCTCGCCTCTTCCAGTAATGGACGAATCATGGGCTTTTTTTTGGGCACCCAAAAGGCCCCATGTTGATATTATGGTCGAGACTGAGGCTATGTACACTCCCGCTTTTTGAAGCCCCGGGGGGCGCCTTTGCATCCCCTATGTTTTTGATGATGCTGGGATCCGTCCCATTTTACATTCTGAGCGGCTTCGGGCGCCCATCTCGGGCACCGCGCCGGGGGGGAAGTTACCCGTCAAACCCCGGCGGGTTTTTTTCTTATCAAACCCCCCTGCGCTATGAACCCCATGGGGGCCCGGCCTGTCGTTTTGATACTTACGTTCGCATCCAGAAGCTTCCGGCGGGCCCTCTTTGAAAAGTCCCCGCATGCCCGCGGTGCATCCCTGACACTAGCGGCCCTCTTTGAATTCCCGCACATGCGCGAGCACTCTTTTTCCCACGCCGACATTCTATGGCGTCGGGATGATTGGAATGGCGGTTTATTTGAAAATTTGGAAGTAATGGGGGCGTGAGGTCGTGGAATAGTGTAAGTGGGCAGTAATAGGGCCCTCTTTGGGGAAAATCCCCCCATAAAAGGTGGGGAGGGGGTTTTACACCTTTTGGGGCGTGATTAATCCACATAAAGGAGTTCCCCCCGGGGACAAACAACTTTTACATCAGATAGGTAGTCACTTTATCTGTAGCTTTGGGTTTTTAAATTTTTTTGCATTTTTCTCTTTTGGAAAAGGTTTGGTTTTTAGATGAATAACCTTTTTTTCTTCTGTCCTTTTCCCCCTTCAGGGGACACCAGGCCTAACAGAAAAGGTTTTTTCTGTTTTTCAGGTACCTGTTTTTGTCTTTTATGCTAGTTCTGGGATTGGGAATTAGCGGTTTGGGAATTTTTGTCTTTTTAACCCCATTTTTAAGCCCCCCGAAATTGGGACAAACGTTGCTTGGGGGGTTTTTTTGTTTTTTTTTCTTAAAAGAGTATGGCTTATATTTTGTCTTAGTACTTTTATCCCTACTTTGTGGCTAAAACCCGCTAAATATTTTCTTTTTTTATAAAGAATGTAGATACAACCACTTACTATCTAAAGGCCTGTGTCATTTTTCACCTGCACTTATACCCCTTGGGCTTTGTCCATACCCTACTATTTGGAAAGGCCTGAATACAACCCTTTAGATGTAAGGTTGGGGTTTTTTAGATGGACGCCGTGCCTAAAAATTACAGGGCGTTTTTTGGGGGGGGTCCTGTATTAGGATTTTTCGGGTATTTTGAAGGGATCATAGGTTTAGCCCTTTTTGCCCATTTGGGTAACTGTCCCTTTCCAGTTTCACACCCTTTATGGGGTCTTCACTGTGGTTCTTTATATGGTTTTAAAAACTTATTTTTAAAGGGTTATATTTTAAGGGAAATTTGGGTTTTTTTTTTTTTTATTATATTTTGAGTTTGTTCCTTCTATCTTTTTTACCTGGGGTTCTTGGGTTTTATTTGTTAAAATTTGACTTGTGTTCACTTGGTTTTTTTCCTTTTTTCTAATTTTCTATCAGGGTATTCAGTACAGGCCCTCCCCGGTTACAAACGGAAAGGGACGTAGGGTTTTTTCTTAATTGAATTTGTATGTAAGTCAGAACAGGAAAATTTTAAACACAACTCAGGACAAAACGTTTTTTTTGTTTTCTTTAGATAGTGCAGGGGGAAGGGTTTTTTTTATTTGTTTTGCTGTCTTTACCCTGTTTAAAAAGATTTCACCACTTTTTCAACCTCCTGGGCGTGGTTGCTGGGAAATTGTCATTCCACCTCTATCTGCTGTGGAACATGGGAAATACAGTGCCAGCACCCCTTAAGGGCTATTTTGAAAAGGGGGGGGGTTGTAAGTCGATGTGGTGTAGTTGAGGAGCCCGTATATGGTTCCTCTTTTAGTTTTTTGCTTTTTGCTTACCATTTTTTTTACTGTATTAATTTGATTTTAATGAAATTTTAAATAAAAAATTTTTTAAATTTTGATATAATTTTTTTCTTTTGCGGGTTTTTTTTAGAGAAATTTCTGTCCATTATTAGCCCTTTTATTTTGGTATCTGCTTTATTATGTGTATACCTATGTTGGGCTTTCTTTGGGGCAAGGCGATGGTTTGTTGTCGTCATCTTACACTTGCCTTTTTTAAACGTGGGGGCCTACCTACAATTACCTGTAATGTTTTTAAAACGTTTTTCATTAGTGTTTTGCACTTACTACTGCAATGGTTTATTCGGGGGATATACCCCGGTGGTTATATCAATAGCTGTAAATTATTTTGTGTTGTAATTTTTTTATATATGAGTACCCCTAACATGCAAGTAAATAATTAGTAAATTTGGGAATTAGTAAAATATGTATACCCAATTTGGGAATGTACATTTTTTTTTTTTTTTATTTAAAAGACATATCAGCATTATGAGCCTTCTTTATTGAATTTGTGGAAAGATGTATAGGAACAAAATCACTGAAAAAATCAATACTTATAAAACCAAGAAGACCTTTTTCAAAATCCCCCGCAAAAAATAAAATTAAAACATCCATTTTTTGTGGTTTACGTATCCCTGGTTTTTGGAGATGTTGGGTCATTTTCCCAAAAATTTTTTTCTCCTCCCAAAAAAAAAGGGAAAGGGGAGGGGAAAGGGTCTGGGAAAACACCATGCTGAACTTAGAAGACCCTACTGTACAGGGGGGTTTTTTGCCCCCCAAAAGGGTGCCCCCACCCTAGAAGGTTAACCATATTCCCCCCTTGCAATTTCTGAAGCATTTTCCTGTAAAAAAAAATGGTTCCTCAGGGGTTCCCAAAATGCTATATTCAAATACTGTCTCAATAAGTTAGATAAATGGATAAAAAGTGGCAGAGGTGTGTCAATAAAAATCACCAATATGCCATACATGGACGTGGGTACAGATAGAAAATCCCAAAACCTAAACGATTGTAAGAACCCCTTTTATACCTTTGTGAGGAACTGACAAAAAATTACAGTCATTTCCCTCCATACCCCATCAAACTTCAATCATCAATCGCAGAAATTACCAAAAACTCCCTCCTTCTTGGGAAGCCGTCAATTTTGGGAGAAGACAGCCAATTGGCTAACAAAGGCCAGAGGGAAGCCATCTCAGCAAGAGGCCGACAGCATCAAAGCACTCTCATTTAAATTGAACAACACATTTGCTCTCAGACTCCACACTGCAAACAGTCACACTAGTCTGAGCGGCACCAATATTTCATAAAGGGTTTTTGGGAGAAAAGTCCATCACAGGTCCCCCCAAATTTATATTTTTAAAAAAGAAATTCCCCACATGCAAACTTCTTCCCAATTTTTAAATGTATAGCTCGACCCGTCGGGTTCGTGATATAACGGCTTTTGTCCAATGCCCTTCCCTACCACGGCCATTTTTGTGATCTGCCAGAAAACTGCAGGTGTGCAGGGCCTCCCAGCGGAGGTGGGTGTGACAGGGGGTTGCGGGGGGCGTTCCCAGTATGTTTTTTTTTAAAAAATCGAAAACCCGGCTTTGTCAAGTGTCGTTTCATTGAGAGGGGCTAACCCTGCTACAGGAGGGGCCAGAAAACAGGAGGGGCCCCATCCCCCCTTGGAATAGGACCCATATGCTGCCTCTTTGTAACCAAACCCATATTTGCACCTCTGACCAATATCTGTAGAGTATTGTCCCTATGTATATATTGCTTGTCTTGCGCTCTCCCAAGGGAAATTAAATCTATAAATTTCATCGGGCTGGTTTTTTTGTCTTGATCATCGATTCACCTGCCTTATTCTCTGTCTTAATATATGCTACCCCAAGGCTGGTTCCGGTCTTGCTGTAAAAGGAAAGACCGCTTTTACAAAAGGGAACTGGGGAGTCACTGGGCTGAAGAGCTCGTTTAACCGTGTGGGTAAACAATCTTCCCACCAAACAGGGTTGTGGGGGTGGGGTACCCCCTCACACTCTTGGTCCTTCCTGTGCATGGGGGACAGGGGTTAATGGTGAACGTATGCTGCTGCCCTTGGATAAAGGAGAAAGTCAAAAAACCCCCAAAGTCAGGCAGCAAAAACCCCCAAGTGGGGGCCCACGGGTTTTTTCCTCACCTGTCCTACCAAAGGGTTTTAAAGCTGCACTTTTTTCCTCTAAATACGATCAGGGAAAGAACTGCGCATGTCCTGTGATGTGATGAGTTTATCGCCCCTTTCTTCATGCAAAAAAAGAAAAAAGTCACTTTTCATTGGCCGTATAGATTTGCCAATTTTAGGTGGTAAATCCATTGTGTTTCCTTTTGAAGGAGTTTCATATCCATGTCGCCATGCCGAGGGGACAAACTTATGACCGAAAAACCCCCCAAAAAAATAAAATTTTCTTGGTTTTCCCCCCTATCTTTTTCCCTTACGATGGGGGGTAAGGGGTTTTTGTGACGGCTTATATCTCCTATATGCTCTAGGACTCTTCTTCTAAATTTTTTCGTTTGTTTTTCCCTACTGTCAGGGGACGGACAAGGGGCAGAATATAAAAACCAGGGCCATTCCTGAGGGTGGGCAGAGCGTGCCACCGCCCAGGGCAATGAATGTGGTAAAAGGAGGGGGAAGCTGTGGGTGGTCCCATGCACCACCCACTTCAAGAAACAGCCCTGGGGACAAAGCTTCATCAAACTTGCATTGTGCTGATAGATGTCTATCAGCTTCCAGGGAGGAGAGAATGTAAAAAGAGGGGGGGGGGGGGGAATACAGCAATGTCACACACAGACACACTTTAACTCACTTCCTTATCCAGGGATGGTGATGGCATGTGGAACTTCTCTTTTTACAAGCCCCACATTCCACACTTGCAACTTTCCTTTGGTTGAGGCACTGTAGCTGCCTTATATATAAATTTTTATATATATTTTATATATTATATATATATATATTAAATTTTTATAAAATATTAAAATAATATATTTTTATATATTTAAAAATTATTTATTTTATATACATTCTTTTATTAATATTAAAAATTTTTTTTTTTTTTTTGGGGGGAGGGGTAGCTGCTTCTCTTGTCTGGCTCCCTCCGGGGCCATCCGGGGGTTTTTTGCTCACAGGATCGCCACTTTTTTTAAGCAGATGGCACTCCCAACATCACTTGGAGCACACGTATTCTCATCCCGGCGTCACCACATTTTTTGGAGCAGCAGGGGTTTAAGGGGCCAAAAGCAAAAAACGTACAGCGAAAACAAAAAAACTTTCACGTAAACCTTAGCCGTCTGGGCATAATAAAAAAAACAAGTTTAAACCCTAACTCCCGAGGGGCTGTGTTTGCCAGCCCCCCAAAAAACCGATCCCTCACCAACTCTCCTATCAGGCTTCTCTCAAGCCCCTGGGGGGGGAGAGCCCTTTCCCAAACTCCTCCCGCTCCACTCTCCCCCTGTTTTCCCGAGCGGCAGGTTTTATTGGCCTCCCGGGCCCCTCCAAAAAACGTCCTGGAACACGAGGGTAGAAACCCAACCAACACATTTCTACACCAATAAGAGCCTGACCCAGAATAGCTATAGACGGCTGCCAACCACGTAATGTGGCTGGACAGCATAAACGGTTGGCCTCCTTATCCCACCAAGGCAGGTTTCCCTTGGGGTGGGAAATTGTTGCTTGTGGCTCTTCTTTATAGCTTCACTCTGTGGCAGAAAATATGCAAACTGCCCTGCGGTCGCTCTGCAACTATATACCTCCCCTATGATAAAGCCGGTAGAGTCTTTTTCACCTTCATTAGCCTTCCCCAGGCTCTACTTTGGGGCAACTCTTCCCTACTCTTCAGGGACGGAGACAATCATTGTTACATACTGCTCAGCCGTGGGGCTTATACCTGCTCTCTTCCACATTTGGCAACTTACAGTTTATAGCCACTACCTACAGGTGGCACGATCCATGCACGTGCTGCAACAAAAATGGCACCACATTCAGCATGCCAGCTAGCATTCCTAAGGTTTCCACTGACAACCTCTAGGGAAGCTTTGTAATGAAGTTTACCAGACACTTCAATAGTGTCTGAGGACTCCTTCACCCTCACCTGCATCTCACTAGCTTTTAAGCACACATGCTCCCCTGTTGTGTCTAGCAGCCCACTTTCCACCTCACAATGGAGAGATGCTTGGCTGTTGCCGCTTAGCCACCTAAACCTCTCACTTCGGGGTTTTCACCCACTCAAGACGGGCAGACTGAGTGCCTCTGCTGTACGCTGTTCTGACATTACTTTAGAAAATATGGAGACATTTTCTCACATCCCCTGTAGCTCTAAACATGCTGGTTATCCTTGGGGTACTGCTGAACAACCGCTTCATATTGGAAACCTTGCCTTTTACCAGCTTCATGGACTGTGGTTTCCTTACAATCTGAGGGTTTCAAACACACTGACGGCCCCTCATAGCTCCTGAGCTAAACCACTTCTTTTCTGGTTTATGCAAACTATCATTGTGCACAATCACTGATGTCTTTTGTGACCATGCGTAGTAGTAATTGCTACTGGAAAAATTACTGCCGCCATTGGAGCCAGTGAAATCTGCTGCACCACTGTCCAGGCACGATCGTCTCTTCATTTCCTAGCAAGGTCAATCTGGATTTCCATCACAAAGCTCCATCTCTGGAATATCCTGCTCAGGGCTGCACACAGAATCTGCTTTGGCACACGTTTTCTTTACACAAGTATTTTCACCACTCCCATCTGAATAATCAACATAATCATTATCCTGTAGCACTGACACATCACAGTGTCCACTTCCACTCTTGCAATTTAGGACTTTAACAAAGTGTTTTTTCTTCATGGTCAATAACTGGCCCATTCACACTCATAATCTCCTCATACACAGCAGCAGAGAAATCACATTCATGGGTTGCTTTTTCCCTTTCAGTGCAACAACACTTGCTGAGTTTTCCATTAGAGCAGGCAAACATCCTCTGGGACCAAAGGTTCAGAACATAACTGTGGATATCTAATCACAGGACAACATCACCTGTGCTTACTTGGGCTGCTTCCCCTAGGACCTGTTAGGGGCACACTAGAGCTTTCCCCTTCTGCTGTTTGGGCTGCAGGGTTTTAGCAGCAAGTTCAATTGCCGGCATTTACTCACCCATTGCTCTGTTAGCAATACTTCAGGGGCAGACCTGAGCTGCTCTCTTAATACTGAAAATAGCTACAGCACCAGTAGTCGCTTGTTCACACACAGCAGTAGCTGAGGCTAATTGTGTGACCCCGTCAACAGCCCCCTGCTCAAGCTGTGTGCTATAGCTATTGATTACAGGTACATTTAATCCATTACTAGCATTTTCAATGGGAAGTAGGGTTCAAAACAGTTGATAACAGAATGTTCTTTCCCCAAAAGGTATCACAGCATGGAAGAGACTGAGTCCACAGTCTGTCAAGTCCTGCTGCTTCAGACTATATACTGCTCATGGAATCATGGATGTGGCCTCTGCTTGTTCCACTTTGGTTGTACACAACCATGCTGCTGTCCCATCATAGTGTCATCCCGCAATTCTCCCCACTGGAGCAGTTCTTCTCATGATCCTTGACGGGTCCCTCACCAGGTTTTGATGTCTGGGTGCACAGTCTGGATTTCCTGCTGGAACTGTCATGTCTGCCATGGGTGGGGCTTCCTCCACATGGAAATTCAAGGACTTGCAGCTGCCTCTTCTATGGACTCTCCCTGCGAGGGCAGCTAAGGGCAACATCCCGCTGCTCTGTGGCACCTACAAACTGGCGCTATACTGATAGTCAGTGATAGGCCTCAAATGTTCAGATGGTTTCTCTGACAACAGGAAGATGCAGGTCCCTTGCTTACGCAATCTCACTGATAGTGGACATCTTCTTAGAAGATGTCTATGGCTCCTCACCAGGGACATCCCTCATGACATGTCACCTGTAGGCATCCGTCACACCACTCATGCTTGTTACCCTTGGCATCTGTCTTTCTGCTTGGACTCTGCACACTCCAGCTGCAAGGCTGCTTGTATTGTGGTGTGTGTCACCTTTATCAGATATGGAATAGGGTCATAATGCTTTTAAAACCTCTTGTCTGCTGCAACATTTGCTTTGCCTTCTCCTTCTCCTATCTCATGGGGTGGGCAGTCAGTGCTCAGATCCTTCATTGGAAAAGCATCAGTCTGGCAAGGAGTTCCTCCATGGCCAAACAAAATACATTTCAGGTAGCTACACTGTCTTTTAATCAGCCACTGGACTCTATACTGAGTT
>JAODAL010081229.1:0-11977 GCA_025379985.1 Phyllomedusa bahiana | reverse complement strand
CCCCAAAAAAAAAAAAGAAAAAAGGAGACAGGCGCACATAGTAAAGCCGGTAAAGTGAGAAACGTATTATGGGTAGAAGCACTGTACCTGATAAGGTTGTGCAGGAGGCACAACTCCCAATATCGCAGACAAACAACAAGGAGAATAGTCGCTACACGTGATTCAGCACGGCAGCTGTGTAATCCCTTCAGTCCTGTTCAGGTTGTGCAGAAGGCACAACACTCAATATCGCCAATGGAAAATGATGAGGGTAGTCACTCCATATAATTCAGCACGGCAGCTGTGCAATCCCTTCAACCCCAGATCCCTTGGAATCGGGTCAAATATAAAACCAAAAATAGAAAAAGGAACGGAAAATAATACTATACTTAAATGATTATTGTTTCTGTCACCTCATTTAACCCCTCTGGATGTATTGTTCTCATTTTGTACATCCAGAAGACTTCTTTGCGTTGTAGTGTTTGAAACCTATTTTGGCAGGACTCGGGGATTTGTTCTATGGGTATAACAGAAATCATAGAGAAATCCCCCCCATGAGCCTCGTGCAAGTGGTGTGAGACACCTTGTCTCACCTCTTTCTTCTTCGTGCTTGCACGATGACCATTCAGTCTAATGTGCAGGGGGCATTTAGTTCTACCAATATATTGCATCCCGCACCAGCATTGAATAAGGTAAACTACGTAAGAACTGGTACAATCTAGAGATTTTTTGATGAAAAATGTTTCTTTTGTAGTGTTGGAATGAAAGCTCAGGGTTTCTACAATACTGTGACAGCAAAAGCATCCTATGTGCCCACACGGAGAGCTGCCTATTCTTTTATTATCCACAATGTTGCACTCATTTTGATTTGTAGAGAAATTTTGTATTTTACTTGGTGCAATTAAGCTTTTGAGATTTGGGGCTCTTCTAAAGATAACATTAGGTCTCTCTGGGATAATAGAGTTTAAATAAGGGTCTCGTTTCAACAAGGGCCAATGTTTACATAATAAATTTTTAATTTTATTATGGGCAATATTGTACTTGGTTATAAGAGTACATTTTGAAAAGTTTTTATTCTGGATTCCCTTAGGTCTAACCTTTAAACATTCTTGTTGTGTTAATCTATTAGTTCTGGCCACCGCATCATCAAGTAGTGCGATCGGATAATTTTTCTGTTGTAACCTATTTTTCAAGATAACAGCTTGTTGTTCATATTTCGATTGCTCCGAACAATTTATAAATATTTATATATTTATATTTATATATATTTATATATATTTATATATATATATATATATATATATATATATATAATTATATATATTTGTGTATATATCTGTATATTTATATATTTATATATATATATATATATATATATATATATATATGTATATATATATATTTGAAGTTCTGCAACAGAAGAAGCGCAGCTGGGATTCTATGGACAAAGATGTACCTGGTAAAGATCAAAGGGCAGGTGCTCACCTGGTTCGGCTGTACAAATAACCGGTACAGCTCGTATAAGCGCCTAAATGATCTTTTAGGTAAAGTTGATACAGCAGCTCCTGCTCGCTCCCCCCTTGATGCCAAGAGGACCCCAGGGGAATGATAAGATAATTGCTTTGTAGATCCGAAGATCAAACACGCTGGTTAGGGACGGCTGAATGAAGCGCTGTGAGAAGAATCTTAAAGTATACTCAACATAAGTTGAGAATAGAACATTTATTGATTTAAAAGTACAACGCGTTTCGCAGGTTCTCCTGCTTCATCAGATACATGCGATCACAATGGACATACATGAGCTTTAAATAGGTGATTGCAGAAACGAGGTTGAATGGCTGAACACAGAAACGAGGTTCAATGGACCATATTGGTAAACAACAGATCACATGTAGAAACATAGTATAAACAATACACTCGTATTGGGATAAGTAGTGCTCGTACATATTAAATATATAAACAGATGTATACAACATATCAAATCTGCGTGACACATAAAAACAATTAATATTCATGGTTAAAAAATACGCAGGACGCATTTATATAAAAATTCAAAAGGGAATGAAAATGTCTAAAATCACAACAAACAAAGTGTATGTATTAATTTTATAAAATATTAAATACAATATATAAAAATGCATTTGTGCATACCTTACAGATAAAAGAGAGCCGATAATAATACTCTAAAGAACAATATGTTAAAAATGGGATGAAAATGTTTTGAAGTAAAAAAATGGAACAACTTTTAAGAACTCGCTTATAAGATGATATCCTGAACTTCATTGAGACCATATGGTCTCAATGTGTTCAACCTGTATATCCAAAAGACTTCTCTTTGGCCCAATCGTTTGTTTCTATCCAGTGTCTGTGGATGAATATGTTCAATAGGCTGGATGGTAAAATTGTGGATCTGACTATTATGTATCTGTTGAAAATGCCTCGGCACATTATAAACCATACGACCTTGTACTATGGTTTATTAAGCGTCTGAATAGTTTTGTTGTGGTTTTACCCACATACTGGACCCCGCATGAGCATGTAATTAAATAAATAACAAAAGTACTTGTGCAAGTTAAATGATCTTTGATTTTGAAAATTTCACCTGTTGATGTGGATTTGAAATGATAATTTTTTACTATTTGGTGACAACACTTGCAAATGGGGTGCCCACACGAAAATGAGCCCCTTGGTTGAGTTGTTTCTGCGGTATATATATTTTGGATGTTCAGGAATAAAACCCTTTAGCCCAGGATCTCGTAGTAAGATATTCCAGTGTCTGTCAATTATATTCTGAACATCTTTATACTGCGAGTTTTGAGTAGTAATGAAACAAAGGTCAAATTGATTGGTATTTTTTAGTTTGCGATTTTCCCCTTTAAGGTAAGATTCTTGACTGTATGTGGCAGCTTTTTTATACGCCCCTTGGAGAAAGTCTTTGGAGTATTTTTTCTGCAAAAATTTTTCTTTTAAAGAAGCTTGTGATTCAAAATCAGTATCTCTCGTGCAATTTTTCTTTAGACGCCTAAATTGGCTGTAGGGGATGTTTTTCAACCACTTTTTTTGGTGGTTGGAATTAAATTCCAAATAATTGTTCGAATCGGTGGGTTTGAAATGCGTTTTTGACACTAATATACCATCGTTGACATATAAATCTAAATCCAAAAAGGTGATTTCACTTTGATGGGCAGTAGCTGTGAAGGTAATGCCCCAAGAAATATTATTTAAAAAGTTCACAAAAATGTTGAAAGTATCCAGGGTACCTTCCCAAATTATGATAAGATCATCTATGAATCTTCTGTAGTATTAAATGTGTCCATAAAAAGGGTTCTCATCGCTACTAATGTAAAATTCCTCAAACGCCCCCATAAAGAGGTTTGCTACTGAGGGAGATACCTGTGTGCCCATAGCCACGCCCACCATTTGTTGAAAATGAGTTTCTTGATATTGAAAATAATTATTCTTTAAAATAAACTCCAAGCTAGCTATTAAAAACGCTTTAAAATCAGGAGAAAAAACAGACTCAGTATTTAAAAAATTTTTGACAGTGGATAAACCTGCTTCATGTTGCATATTCGAATAGAAGGCTGTTACGTCCAATGTGGCTAAAATGTAATGTTTTTCCCATTTCATACCAATAAGATCTTTTAATATGGAGTCCGAATCTTTTAGAAAACTTGGTAACCGCTCGACCAGGGGTTGCAACTGAGTGTCTAAAAAAGTGTGATAAATTAGATAAAATGGAATGGATCCTGGAGATAATGGGGCGTCCAGGTGGGTTGGTTTGATTTTTATGGATCTTTGGTAAGTGGTAGAAGAATAGAATAGTTATCGACTGTTAAAAACTGCTTTTCTACTTTGGATATTATATTCTTCTCAAAGCTATCTTTAATGAAATTGCTATATGTGGTTTTCAATCTTTCATAAACCTCTGCATTAACTTCTTTATAATAAAAAATATCTTTCAAGATCCTTAATGCCTCATTATTATAGTCATGATAATTTTTAATGATGACAGCCCCGCCCTTATCTGCATTCCTGATTACAATTTCGGAGTTTTTAGATAATTTTTTGAGAACTCTCGTCTCATTTTTAGATAAATTCGATTTAGGTGGTAATCTTTTTTGAATCTTTCTTAGATCATCTGTAACTAAATCGGAATAAAATGGGATGAAATTCCCCTGTGCGGCTGTAGGGTAAAATTTGGATGTGCCTTTTACTGGGGTGCCCAGACGGCCCTTTTTGGGTTCTGTTTCAGGCGGTGGTATTAAGGATTCGTTGCTAGTTTTGTTTTTTTTGTTGTTAAAAAAGCGCTTTAATGTCAATTTGCGTAAGAAAACGTGTAAATCTTGGCATACGGTAAAGTCATTTATCTTATCGTCTGGGCAAAATCCTAGACCTTTCATTAGAATAGCTTCCTCGGTATTGGTTAATTGATAATTGGAAAAATTGAAAATTTTTATTAATTTCCTTTTGACTTTTTTTCTGGATACTATTTCTAATTCTTTTCTTTCGTTTAATCAGGGTGAAATATCTTTTTTGATGTATTTTTCTGCTCTGGATGCCCCTTTGTACACGTTCAGTTGATGGTTGAGTTCTAAAAAAGACTCATTAACTTCTGGTTGTCCATAAGAAGTTCTGCAACAAAAGAAGCGCAGCTGGGATTCTATGTCGCAGAACTTCTTATTCTTCTGGAGTTGCCTTAGCACAGCACTACGTGGAATATACCTACTATCGTACCCTGATCCGTCCTGTGATTTAGGTTTCTGCATCAGGCGCAACACCTGGGAATATAAAAGGGCTGGAATATTTTTTGAAAGTAGTGAGGAACATCCTTCTGAAAGACCCTGACTTGAAGGATGTTATTTTAGAAAAACCACGGTTTATCTATAGAAAGGCTAAATCCCTTAAAAGCATTATAGCTCCATCTAAATTGAAACAGCATAGTGAAAAACCTGAGGATGCTAAAACTAAATCAGAAAAAAATAATAATGGTTCTTTCCCTTGCGGTAATGCGATCTGCAAATGCTGTAAACAAATGATCATCAGTGACCACTTTAAATCAACAGCTACAGGTGAATCATTTAAAATAAAAGATCATCTAACTTGTGCAAGTGATTATGTAATTTATCTCATCACCTGCTCTTGTAAGATACAATATGTTGGGAAGACATCGACAAAATTGTCGAGACGTCTGATAAATCACAGGTTTGACATTCGTCATGGTAGGTTATTGTATAGTTTCCCTAGACATTTTCTTGAGGTTCACAATAGCAGGGAGCCTGTTTTTGTATACAACCGATAGAACAAATCACACAGGACAGCACCGATAGGGCAAAACTATTGAGTATGAGAGAAGTGTATTGGGTATACAAACTCAGCACATTAAGACCGCATGGACTAAATGAGATACAAGATGCCGTTATTTAATATTTTATTCTTTCTTATTTTGAATAAAGTTATTTCATCATTTTATTATTTTTAAAATATTTTTTATACAGATGAATACTTTTCTTGTTTTATCATTGTGTTTTACATCGTACATACATTTTTTTAGATATAGTGTTTTTTATGAATGAAGCTGACTGTTTACTATTGTAGCCTCGTTCTCAGATTGCTCATGTATTTAAACCCATCTATTTGTTTGAAATGTATGCCTGATGAAGCGGACTGCGCTCCGTGAAACGCGTCGCATATTAAAATAAAATTCTTCATCGTATCCCGTATAGCTCCTGCAGCTTATTTCGTTTAGCACTCTAGTCGCTTTTTACGCCCGGCTATAGTCTGGTTATTTGAACCCGATTGGCGTTCATCCTCGCTATTCCCTACATATCACAATGGATGACCTCACAATGAAGCTTCTTGTGACATCACAATGGATGACCTCATCGGTGACCTCACAATGAAGCCTCTTGTGACATCACAATGGATGACCTTATCGGTGACCTCACAATGAAGCCTCTTGTGACATCACAATTTATGACCTCATCGGGGACCTCACAATGAAGCCTTTTGTGACATCACAATAGATGACCTCATCGGTGACCTCACAATGAAGCCTCTTGTAACATCACAATGGATGACCACAAATTGCTGGAGAAAAGAAGACTCCTCTCACTGGAGTGGAGCAGTAGGTAGAAGCGCTTAGCAGGAAGGTATCCGATGCATGCTCGGCAGAAATTAGGATGAAAATGTAAGTTTTATTTAAATTTAGTATAAGGCGTTTCGCGGGGTCAAAACCCGCTTTCTCAGATACATACTACAACGTGGAACAACCGGGCTTTAAATACAAAAGCGAGGTTCAATGAAGTGTAGTAAACACGAAGTCACATGTTACAAATCAAGCATCAATGTAAACATTACACACTCGTACAATAGTGGTTTCCCTGTTTCATTCATAAAAAAGAACATATTTTAAAAATATACAATATGCATGCGATGGAATCTTTAAAAGCACCAAACATATATATAATATATATATATATATATATATATATATATATATATATAAAACAGCTATGTAATATATATAAAATATAATAAAATATATCTAGAATATATAAGATTATATGTTTCATACACATTGTTATAAAAATAAATAAAGTACAATTTTTTTTTAAAAGATGTGTTTATGTTAGCATAAAAGAGGGGAAGCTTATATGAGGGATTTTTGTGAATGAAGGTTATTTCTTTGAAATAAAATTAATATTGATAAAAATGTGAAATATTTAAAGAAAAACAACTTTTTGACTATTATTTATGTAGTGGTTATTTAGATAACTGTGTCCTGAATTTCATTCAGTCCATGTGGCTTCAGTGTATTCAGACGATAAATCCAGTATACTTCTCGCTGGCTCAGCCTCTTTGGTCTATCGAAGGTTTTAGCATCAATATATTCAATGGGTTGTATATTAAAATCTGGGACCTGGCTATCATGAACTGACTGAAAGTGCCTTGGTAGGCTGTAGACAAGGCGACTGTGTGTGACATTGTACTGATGGTTTATCAAACGTCTGGATAACTTGGTAGTGGTCTTCCCCACGTATTGAATCCCACATTTGCAGGTAATGAGATATATTACAACGGATGTGGCACATGTAAGATGATGCCTGATTTTAAACATCTCTCCTGTTGTATTTGATCTAAACTGATCACTAGTTGTTATTTGTCGGCAACATTTGCATATGTGGTGTACGCACGGGTAAGAGCCTTTTGGATCGGACATTTCCTTGATGTCCGTTTCGATATTTTCTTTGTGCTGTTTTAGACGAAAGGGGGGCTAAAGTGCGAGCTTTTCGATAAATATATTTAGGATTTTCTGGGATAACACCCTTGAGTCCAGGATCTCTTAATAAGATACCCCAATGTTGAGTCACAATTTTCTGAATTTCTTTAAATTGTGAGTTGTGCGTTGTGATAAAGCACAAATCAAAGTTACTAGTATCTTTTTGTTTGCTTTGATTTTCTAAATAGAATTTTTGGTTGTGTTTAGCTGCTTTTTTATATGCCCCCTGGAGTAGTTCACCTGGGTACTTTTTCTGAGAGAATATCTCCATGAGACTGACTTCCTGTACTTCAAAATCTATTTCTTTCGTACAGTTTTTTTCTCAGCCTTCGAAATTGACCATAAGGTATATTTTTTAACCACTTCTTTTGGTGGTTGGAGCTGAATGCTAGATAGTTGTTTGAATCTGTAGGTTTAAAATGGGTTTTGGACACAATTTTTCTTTCCTCTACATATAAATCTAAATCCAAAAATGTTATTTCCTTCTTATGTGTAGTTGCTGTGAATGTGATACCCCATGGGGTGTTATTTAAAAATTCTACAAAGATGTTAAAGCTCTCCAGGGATCCCTACCAGATAAAAATGAGGTCATCAATGAATCTTTTAAAATAAAAAAATATGTTGTAAAAAGGGGTTATCTGTTCCACTTATGTATTTCTCCTCAAAGGCTCCCATAAACAAATTAGCCACCGAGGGTGCAACTCGCGTGCCCATAGCAACTCCCACCTGTTGTTGATAATGTACATCCTGATATTGAAAAAAGTTGTTCCTTAGAATGAGTTCAAGGCTAGTTGTTAAAAAAAATTTTAAATTGGGAGAAAAGGTAGGTTCTGTGTCCAAATACTTTCTAACAGATGTTAAACCTGCTTCATGTTTTATATTAGAATAGAGTGATGTTTCGTCCATTGTGGCTGGGATATAGTGATCCTCCCATACAGTACCTATAAGGTCTCTCAGTACAGCGTTGGAGTCCTTTAGAAAGCTGGGGAGGCGTTCAACCAAAGGTTGAAGTTGGGTGTCCAAGAAGTGAGAAAGGTTGGATAATACAGAATGAATCCCAGAGATTATGGGGCGACCAGGGGGATTGGTTTGATGTTTGTGTATCTTAGATAAATGGTAAAAAAACGGAATGGAGTAATTTGCGACTGTTAGGAAGTTTTTTTCCTCCTTTGAGATTATATTTTTTTCAAAACTTTGCTTGATAAAATTATTATACTCGTTTATTAGTTTTTCATTAACCTCATGTAACACTTTTTTATAATAAAATTGATCTCCTAGGATTCTGAGAGCCTCATTATTGTAATCAGTGTAATTCTGTACGATAACAGCACCTCCTTTGTCCGCATTTCTAATAACGATGTTAGCATTCTTGGATAGTTTATTAAGCACTTTCCTTTCTGTTCTGGATATATTGGGTCTATGTGGAAGTTTTTTCTGAATTTTTCTTAGATCATTTATAACTAGATCTGAAAAAAACGGGATAAAGTTACCCTGAGAATTTGTAGGGTAAAACTTAGATTTTGCTTTTACAGGTGTACCCAAACGGCCATGGGTGGGATCAGGTTCACTGGTTACTATTGGGACATTTTTTTCTTTATTGTTTTTTTTATTTATATTGAAAAAACGTTTTAAAGTTAGTTTTCGTATGAACGACTGTATGTCCTGAAATACAGTAAAGTCATTGATGATATCATCAGGACTAAACCCAAGTCCCTTTCTAAGGATGTTCTCTTCAGACAAATTAAAGATTTTTTCCTGTCTTTTTTGAACTATTTTGCGGATGTATTTTATGGCTTTTTTTCTTTGCTTACTTAGGGAGTAGAATCTACTTTGGTGAATTTTCCTGCTCTTAGCCCCCCTTGTTCCTCTACTTTTAATTTTCTTTTTCTGTCAGGGGTTGGTAGTTGGCTCAGAGCATTGGAAGTGAGGTGAATCGAGAAATTCTCTTCTACCGTGTTGTATACGTTCAATTGGTGATTCAAACCTAAAAAAGATTCATTTATTTGGGGTTAGGTACTAATAGGAGGGGTCCCGATATTACCTTCAAAATCGATATTCTGTGCATCCATTTGAGTTAAATCTATTATTTGTATTGGTGCTGTAGTGGTGTGAACACTCATACTAGGTAACCCTATAGTGGGGGGAATGTGGTGATCGTCTATTTTAAGAGTGGATGAATCAAGGGGATTGTGTGTAGTAGGCATTGTTGGATAAAGCAAATCGTTTGTAATTTGGGATTGTAGCGGATTGGTTGATTCTAAATTTGAGGGGAGATTTGATGGAATCTGAGTAGAGGACAATTGCAATAATAAAGCTGGGGTATTTTGTAATGTAGATGGTAAAGATAATATTGATTCACTGAGTGAATCCTGTATGGTTGAATCATTGCTGGTGTTAGATACTGCAAGCGGTAGTATTTCCTTAAAAGTGGCCTTGGGGGGTGGGTTGGATGTTTTGACAGAATTTACAGGAGGAGTGTTCTGTTTGATTTTAGGATTACTGTGTTTGAAATTGGAATTGTGAAATAGATGTGGACTTGATCTATTCCCCATAGTTATTCTGTTGCCATGAGTGGAGTTGTTACTGTTTAATCTAGGTCGACCATAATTTGGTTTAAAATTGGATTTTGGATAATTAGTGCGTACTGCCCTGCATGCATACTGCTTTTTTATTGCAGTTTTTCTCCATCACTACGAAACCTTGGAGACGCTGTGAGGAGAATGCCAACTATCGTACCCTAACCCGCACCAGGAGTAAGGACACTGCATTGTGGCGCATTTTCTGGGATCCTTTTCTATTGACCCTGAATTAAGGGAAGCCATTTAATCCTGCTGTACGGACGAAATTGTACAGCAGTGCCAGGTGAGCAATTACAATAAACACCTACAGTATTAACCTTTATCTCGAGTTACTGCACCATAATTGGTTGCTGTCTGCTTTTCTCTCGGAGACAATTTCTCTTGGTAAGATGAGTTCTCTACAACAGCGACACCGATCCCGTGATCAACTGATGGAAAGACTTATAACAGGATCGAATATAGAAACACATGACTCTACAGCACCACCTGAATTGAGGAACTTTACAGAGGAAGAAACCAAAATTTTCCATGGTATTTCTAGGATCTTTGAAAAAGTGCTTATAACCGAAAGTTTCCAACATATTGACTCTTCCTTTCTCTAGATGTATATTTCAGAAGGTCTTATTCCAAAAGGTTTAAAAATTTTCAATCTTAATCCTTTTCCCTCCGCAGACACTGAGTTTAACAACCTGTGGCAGTCCAACCTGGATCAATGTTCATTTGGTCTGATGCCCTTATTAGTCAAGAAGCGCAAAGAGAACTGCACTTCTTTGGCAAAAGAAATAGAGGAATTATTAGGCTCTTTTTTGGGTTATACATCGAACCCTGATTATAATAGTTTAGAACAGAAAATTATAAGCAATTTAAAACGGAATGAACTTGATGTGATAAACAAAAAATTACACACACTCACTCGTGACCGCATGATCAAAGCTAACCCAAATACCAATCATTCATATAGGAATCGCAGGCCATATGATTCAGATGATAATAGAGAACGAGGGGACACTAACGAGTCTGAACCCTCTACAGTCAAAGCTAAACAATACAATGAGGCAGCTCGATCTGACTATCCATGACCTTTAGAGGATTTTAGTTTTGTAGAATTTGTAAATAAAACCTCATGGGACATTCATTTTACAGCTACGTCTCATAACAGGGAAATCACTTTTTTGGATCTTGACCTATATGTGGATGATGGAAAGATTGTTTCAAAAACGCATTTCAAGCCGACAGATTCAAACAATTATCTTGCATACAGCTCCAACCATCAAAAAAAAAAGTGGATAAAAAATATCTCATATGGCCAGTTTCAGCGTTTAAGAAAAAATTGTACCAAAGAAAGTGATTTTATAACACAGGCAGCCAACCTAGAAGAAAAATTTATCTAAAAAAAGTACCCGAGTGAACTTCTCCAGGGGGCATATAGAAAAGCAGCTTCACACAGCCAGAAATTTTACTTAGAAAATCATGGAAAACAAAAGGATACACAAAATTTTGACCAGTGCTTCACCACAACACACAATTCGCAATTTAAAGAAATTCAGAAAATAGTAAATCAGCATTGGAGTATTCTCCTAAGAGATCCAGGTCTCGAGGGGGTTATACCCGAATGACCTAAATACATATATAGAAAAGCTTGCACTTTAAAAAATATATTGGCACCCTCCCGTCTTAAGCAATATAGAGAAAACTCGGATGCAGATGCTAGGGAAATGTCCGATCCTAAGGGCTCCTATCCCTGTGGTCACCCTATCTGTAAGTGTTTACGGAAAATAATAAGAAATGATCATTTTAATTTCACCGCAACGGGGGAAACATTTAAAATTAAACATTATCTTTTTTAACGTTATTTTTATTAATGTTTCCAAATTAGTAATTACAAACAAACAATACCCCCAACACGGGGGAGCAACAAAGGGGGTCAAGAGGGGGGGGAGGGAGGGGATCAGGGAATGTAGAAATGCACTTACAATCTGTAGATACGTAAATCTGAAAAGAAATAACAATTATCTAGAATAAAGTAAATGTATTTCCGGAAAAATTATAAAACAATAGCAGAGTTCAAGCACATTCAGAACTCAATAACGGGGCAATGTAAGAATCAGAATGAAGGCAAATCAAGTTTGGAAAATAC
>JAODAL010081228.1:0-11978 GCA_025379985.1 Phyllomedusa bahiana | reverse complement strand
TGGGGGGGGGGGCTTTATAATGCAGCTTAGGGGGGGCTTTTTACGGCAGGTTTGGGGGGGGGGGGGGCTTTTTAACGGCGGCTTAGGGGGGGTTTTTTTGGGCACGTTAAGGGGGGTTTTATACAGGCGGGCTTGGGGGGGGGCTTATACGGGGCAGGCTTAACAGGCAGGTTAGGGGGGCTTTATACAGGCAGGTTTATAAGGCAGGTTTTTTGGGGGGGGGCTTTAAAAAAGGGCAGGCTTATACGGCGGCTTAGGGGGGGTTTACAGGCGGGGCTTAGGGGAAGTAAAATAAAAATAGTTTATTTTTACTTCCGGTCCACGCCCCCCCGATGCCCGCCCTGCACCCTCTCTGCGCCCTCTGCGCCTCTTGAGCCCTCTGCGCCTCTGTGCTCGTGCGGGGGGCCCGCGGTGATGTGAGTCAACCCGCGCGCCAGTGATCACGAGGGCGGCAGGGGAAGAGCAGAGCGGACGATCGTCGTCCGTTCTGCTTTTCCCCTGTAGCGTGCCTCGAACGCTCGGGCCGGAGGGCATTACCGGGGTAGCGGACGTGGTAGAAGTGCCGGGGGGCCCCCCAAAAAGCCCCCGGGGCCCCGGAGCAACTGTCCCCTGTAGTTACCCCCGATTATCTATTCAATCTATCAAATTTATATCTTTCTATTATCTTTTTTTTCTTTATCTATCTATCTATTTTTATCTATCTATTATCTATCTATTCATATCTATCTATCTCTTCTATTCATTACATTTTATTCTCATACTATTATCTTCTATTTAATCTATCTTCTTATCTATCTTCTATCTATTATTTATTATCTATCTCAAAATCTATCTATTATCTCAAATCTATCTATCATCTTTCAAAACTATCTATATTTATCTTTATCTCATATTTTAACTCTTATCTTCATTATTCATATTATCTATCTTTCTCTATCTATCTATTGATATTATCTATTCATATTATCTATCTTTAAATCTATCTATCTATCTCTATTTATTCTTATTTATTCATATCTATTATCTATTCATTATTATCTATCTCATATTATCTATCTATTCTTATTATTATTAATCTATTATCTATTCAATCTATCTATTATCTTCTCCTCATATCTATCTATTCATATCTATTATCTATCCCCATTTCTATTTAAAACTATCTCATATTTTTATTATCTCTTCAATTATCTTCTATCCCATATCTATTATCTCATATCTTCCATCTCTATCTATCTATCTATAACTATTATTTTATCTTCTATCATCTCATTTTTTCTATTATCTATTTTCTTCTTTTATCTTCTATCTCAAAATAATATCTAAATTATCTTTTATCTATCATTATCTATTTTTATCTATCTATTATTTATCTATCTATCTATCTATTTCTCATATCTTTTCTTTTATTTACTATCTTTCTCATATCTTTTTTCCTTATCTATCTATCTATATCTATCTATTATCTATCTATCTATCTATCTCTCTCATATCTATCTATTCATATCTATCTATCATATTCTATCCTATTCAAAAATCTATCTATCTATCTATTTATCTGTCTGTTTCATATCTAATTTATATCTCTTTATCTATATATCTATATTATCTAGATATCGCTCTTTTATATCTCTATCTTTTAATATCCACCTATCTCTTGATCTCATATCTATCTACAGTGTCTCACAAAAGTAAGTACACCGCTCACATTTTTGTAAATACAGGCAGTCCCCGGGTTACGAACGGGATAGGGGACTGTAGGTTTGTTTTAAGTGAAATTGTATGTAAGTGGGAAAAGGTAGATTTATTAAATGTAATTCCAGCAAAACAAAATTTCTTCGTTTTGGATAGTGCAGGGAAGGGTTTTTACATTTGTTTTGCTGTCTGTGCCCTTTTTTAGAAGATTTCCCCTAACGTTCTGTATCTCAATGGGAGCTGTGGCATGCGGGGCACTTGGTTATCCATGGGGTGGACTGGTGTTGAATGTCAGCCAGCCCCATAAGTCTCGTTTGTAATAGGGGACTTTATGTAAGTCAGGGACTGCCTGTATAGTATTCTATCTTTTCCTGGGACAACACTGAGGATCTGACCCTGATACAATGTAAAGTAGTCAGTGCCCGGCTTGTATCACAGGGAAAATGTGGTGTCCTCAAAAATAAACCAACACAGGCTTTTCAATGTCTAAAACTGCTGGCAACAATAGTGAGGACACCCCTAAGTGACAACAAAAGTGAGAACACCCCTAAGAGACAACAAAAGTGAGGACACTCCTAAGAGACAACAAAAGTGAGGACACCCCTAAGAGACAACAAAAGTGAGGACACCCTGAGTGACAACAAAAGTGGGGGGACACCCCTAAGTGACAACAAAGTGGAGGACACCCCTAAGAGACAACAAATGTAATTCCCAACTTCCCTTAGTGAAAATGGAAGTTTTGTGCCCAAGTGTTAGTATTTTGTGTGTGCCTCCATTATTCCCAGCAATGCCCTTAATTTCTCTCACAGGTTCCCAGCCACTGGAATCCTCTTCCCTTTCTATGACGACATCACGGAGCTGGGGGATGGTTAGAGACCTTGTGCTCTCCACCTTCTTTTTGGGAGGAGGCCCACAGTGGCTCCATAGGGTTTAGGTCTGGAGGACGCTCGGCCAGTCCAGCACCTTTACTCTCATTCTCTTTAGCAAGGCAGTGGTCGTCTTGAAGGTGTTTGGGGTCTTTAACCCTGTTGGATTATGCCCTGGGGCCCCAGAAGGGAGGGGATCATGCTCTGCTTCAGGTGTCACACTACATGTTGGCATTCATGGTTCCCTAAATGAACTGTAGCTCCACAGCTGGCAGCTCTTATGCAGCCCCAAACCATGACACTCCCACCACCATGCCTGACTGTAGGCAGACACACTTGTCTTTGTACTCCTCACCTGGTTGCTGCCACACGCCTGACACCATCTGAACCAAAAAAGTTTCTCTTGGTTATCAGACAGGGGAAAAGTGGTTCCAGTAATCCATGTCCTTAGTCTGCTTGTCTTCAGCAAACTGTTAGCAGGCTTTCTTGTAAATCATCTTTAGAAGAGGCTTCCTTCTGGGACAACAGCCATGCAGACCTATGTGATGCAGTGTGTGGCATATGGTAAGAGCACTGACAGGCTGACTCCTCACCCCTGAAACCTCTGCAGCAATGCTGGCAGCACTCATCTCTGGATATGACGCCGAGCTCTTGCACTCACCTTCTTTGGTCGCCCATGGCAAGGCCTGTACTGAGTGAAACCTGTCTTGTTAAACACCTGTATGGTCTTGGCCCCCGCGCTGCAGCTCAGTGTCAGGGGGTTGGCGCTGCAGCTCAGTGTCAGGGTGTTGGCCCCCGCGCTGCAGCTCAAATGTCAGGGTGTTGGCCCCCGGCTGCAGCTCAGTTGTCAGGGTGTTGGCCCCCACTCTGCAGCACAGTGTCAGGGTGTTGGCCCCCGCGTAGCAGCTCAGTGTCAGGGTGTTGGCCCGCGCTGAGCTCAGTGTCAGGGTGTTGGCCCCGCGCTGCAGCTCAGTGTCAGGGTATTGGCCCCCCGTGCTGCAAACTCAGTGTCACGGTGTTGACCCCCCCCGCTGCAGCTCAGTGTCAGGGTGTAGGCCCCCGCGCTGCAGCTCAGTGTCAGGGTGTGGCCCCCGCGCTGCTGCTTTTAGTGTCAGGGTGTCGGCCCCCGCGCTGCAGCTCAGTGTCAGGGTGTCGGACCCCGCTGCAGCTCGTGTCAGGGTCTTAGCCCCGCGCTGCAGCTCAGTGTCAGGGTGTCGGCCCCCGCGCTGCAGCTCAGTGTCAGGGGGCTGGGCCCTCACGCTGCCAGCTCAGTGTCAGGGTGTTGGCCTCCGCGGGTGCAGCACAGTCTCAGGGTTTATCAGACCCCGGGCTGCCGCTCAGTGTCAGGGGTGTTGGCCCCCGCGCTTGAGCTCAGTGTCAGGGTGTTGGCCTCCGCACTGCAGCTCAGTGTCAGGGTGTCGGCCCCTGCGCTGCAGCTCTGTGTCAGGGTGTTGGCCCCCGCGCTGCAGCTCAGTGTCAGGGTGTTGGCCCCCGCGCTGCAGTTCAGTGTCATGGTGTTGGCCCCCGCGCTGCAGCTCAGTGTCAGGGTGTTGGCCCCCGCGCTGAAGCTCAGTGTGTCGGCCCCCGCGCTGCAGCTCAGTGTCAGGGTGTTGGCCCCCGCGCTGCAGCTCAGTTTCAGGGTCTTAGCCCCCGCGCTGCAGCTCAGTGTCAGGGTGTCGGCACCGCGCTGCAGCTAGTGTCAGGGTGTTGGCCCCTGCGCTGCAGCTCAGTGTCAGGGTGTTGGCCCAACGCTGCAGCTCCAGTGGGCAGGGTGTTGGCCCCCGCGCTGAAGTTAGTGTGTCGGCCCCCGCGCCCGAGCTCTGTGTCAAAGGGGGTTGGCCCCGCACTGCAGCTCTAGTGTCAGGGTCTTAAGGGCCCCCGCGCTGCAGCTCAGTTGTCAGGGGGTTGGCCCTCACGCTGCGCTCCAGTGTCAGGGTGTTGGCCTACGCGCGTGCAGCCAGGCTCAGGGTGTATCCGGACCCCGGGCTGCAGTCAGTGTCAGGGTGTTGGCCCCCGCCCCTGCAGCTCAGTGTCAGGGTGTTGGCCTCCCCACTGCGTCAGTGTCAGGGTGTCGGCCCCTGCGCTGAAGCTCAGTGTCAGGGTGTTGGCCTCCGCGCTGCAGTTTAGTTTTTCAGGGTGTTGGGCCCCTGCGCTGCAGCTCAGTGTCAGGGGTGTTGGCCCCCGCGCTGCAGATCAAATGTCTGGGTGTTGGGCCCCGCGCTGAAGCTCAGTGTGTCCCGGCCCCGCGCTGCAGCTCGTGTCAGGGGTTTTCGGCCCCCGCGTGCAGCTCAGTGTCAGGGTGTAGGCCCCGCGGCTGCAGCTCAGTGTCGGGTGTTGGCGCTGCAGTTCAGTGTCAGGGTGTTGGCCCCCGCGCTGAAGCTCAGTGTGTCGGCCCCCGCGCTGCAGCTCAGTGTCAGGGTGTTGGCCCCCGCGCTGCAGCTCAGTGTCAGGGTGTCGGCCCCCGCCCTGCAGCTCAGTGTGAGGGTGTTGGCGCTGCAGCTCAGTGTCAGGGGGTTGGCCCCCGCGCTGCAGATCAGTGTCAGGGTGTCGGCCCCCGCATGCAGCTCAGTGTCAGGGTGTTGCCCCCCCGCTGCAAACTCAGTGTCAGGGTGTTGGGGCCCCCCCGCTGCAGCTCAGTTTCGGGGGTTGGCCCCGCGCTGCAGCTTCAGTGTCGGGTGTCGGCCCCCGCACTGCAGCTCAGTGTTCAGGGTGTTGGCCCCGCGGGTGCAGCTCAGTGTCAGGGTGTTGGCCCCCCGGCTGCAGCTCAGTGTCAGGGTGGGTTGGCCTCTTTATTATAGCCTCAGCCATTTTTTATGTAAAAGAACTGTGCGGTCCGCAGTAGTAGATCCACTGGACCACCGCAAGGGGATGGGGCTTTTCTGTTGGCGGGAGTCTACCAGGTCGCTACCCCTGACGTGACTTGCTTGCGGGGGGCAGCCGAGGTTTAGCGTGTTACAGAATTGTCAGGCAGGCTCGTAGTCGGGGACAGGCGGTACGGTCAGGACAGGCGGCAAAGGTTCGTGGTCGAGGGACGGAGGCAACTGGTACAGTACACGTAATCAGGACAAGATAGGAAAACGCTTTCTCTATATGCAATGGCACTAAAGATCCGGCAGGAGTATCAGGAAGGGGCAGGCTTAAATAGGGGCAGCGACCGGCAATGGGAAATTACCAGTGCGCTGACCCTTTAACCCCGTCCCGACATTGGGCGTATGCATACGCCCTGGCGATCGTGCGGGCGTGCGGGCTTGTGGGCGAGCCCGCGCGGGGATCGCGGCATGGAACCAGCGGTAAATTACCGCTTTGGGTTCATGCCCCATCACCCCCGGCCGGAGTGAGCTCGGCCCCGGGGTGGGAAAAACGCATCATTACCGCAGCCTGTCATGGCCGCGATAATGATTTCCGCAGGCAGGAGGAGTGAGTCCCTCTGCCTACGATCGGCGGAGGCAGCGGCACAGATGCCGCTCGCCCGTCTCCTTTCCGACTCCCCGGAGCTGTCTGAATGCATTGGGTTTGTTGGTGACGTCACCATGCCCACAATGCATTGTGGGCATTGGTGTCACTAGTTGCATGGCGACCTATGCACAGCAGTAACGCTGTGCACAGATCGCCTCTTCAAACAGCAATCTAATGATTGCTTTTCCCCAGTGGGGAATTTGCAGTTAAAAAAATCTCACTGGAGGAAAATTAAAAAAAATGTGGAAAAAGTAAAAAAAAAAAAAAAAAAAAAGTAAAACACAAACAAAAAATAAAATTAAAAACATACACTGCCCTTTTTTCCCCTTTACAAACGCCAATGCCCAAAAAAAGTCAAAAAATAAATAAAGTACCCATTTTTGGTATGGGCCGGTGCGTAACAATACCCCTATAAATTGTCACTTTTAATTAACCCGTATGGTGAACCCCGTAAAAAACAAAAACAAAAAAAGTTCCAGAATTGCGATTTTTTTGTGCACCTGCGCACATTAAAATGGAATAAAAAGGCGATCAAAAATCATTATAAATCCCCTTTTTAAACCAATTAAAACGTCAGTTCTTTCCCCGAAAAAAAAAAGTTCTTACACGTTTTTTTCGATAAAAAAAATAAAAATTTAGGGCTTCTCAAAAGAAAGCGACAAAAATATTATTTAAACACAATAAAAAAAATTTTTTTTTTTTTAAAAAGTGCTTCCAAATTTAAAAAAAAAACTATATAAATAGGGTATCGCGTTTTTTATGACCCTGAGGTAAAGTAATGGTCAGGATCTGCACGGGAGTGCTTTTGAAAAATAAAAATTAAAAAACACTACTAGGATTGCAGTTTTTTCTTCCCCCGGGGCCTTCCAAAAAAGGTTTAAAATGAAAAAAAAGTTGGTCCCCCAAAAAATTTTACCTAAAAAGTCAACTCACCCGCAAAAAAACAAGCCCCTAACAGTTTCCGTACACAAAAAAAATATGTTAGGCTCTCAGCTTTGGGTGCAAAAAGTGTTTTCCTTTTTGAAAAAAGTGTTTTTTTTGTGAAAAAGCAGTAAAAAATAAAAAAAAAATTAAAATTGGGATCGCTTTTTCGTATCGCCCTGCTGAGTAATACTGGTTGTCAGCTATACTGAACGGTGCCGTTTAAAAAATAAAAAAAAAAAAAAATACCAGGAATGCGTTTTTTGTTCAAAATCCCTCACAAAACCTTAAATAAAAGTAGATTGCCCCCCAAAAATGGTTAAAAAAAAACGTCAACTCTCCCCAAAAAACAAGCCATAATCAGCTCCTATCAGAAAACTGAAAACGTTATGGCTATCAAAACAGGACAAATAAAAACGCAATTTTTTATAGCCCTATTTTTTTGGTAAAAAATATAAACAAAAAAAAAACTATAAAATTTTTTATATCTTTTGCAATTGTCCAAAACCCCCATAGTTAAAGAATCCATCTTTCATATGCAGGGGAAAATTGTAAATTGAAGCCCAAAAAAAAATGGGGGAAAATGGTTTTCCCCTCATTTTTCATACCCAAAATGAAAAAAAAAAATTTTTTGAAAACCGTGCACCCAAAAATTAAAATACCCCCTAGATGAGATTATGGGGCGTGGAATCCAAAATTGGGGTGACTTCTGGGGTTTTTTCCCTGTTCTGGATTTTGGGGGCTTTGAAAATGCAACATGGCCCCCAAAAATCTGGTTCCAAAACCCAAGTAACACTCCCTCCCTTATACGCCTGCCAGCCCCCCAAACAGCAGTTTACCCACATGTAGGGATTTTCCGAAATTTTGGAAAAAAATTGCGTAACAAGGCTTTGGGTCTTTTTTTCCGGATGCCTTGTAAAAATTAAAACATTTTCAGCTAAAAAATTTAGATTATTGGAAAAAAAAATGTTTTTTAAAATTTTCCAGTTAACGCTAAAAATTTTTGTGAACCCCCCGTTGGAGGTTTGCTAATAACCCGGATATTTCCTTAAGGGGTGTAGTTTCAAATTAGGGTATTTTTGGGGGGGTTTATTAAAAATTTGACCTTAGGGGGGCCGCAAAACTGAAATGGCCCCCAAATAAAAAATCGTAAAGAAAAATGAGACCCCCAGGTCCAGTAGGTGCTCCTCCTATTTTTGGGGGGTTTTGGTTGAGCCAAATAAGCATGGGCCCCTTGGGATATTTTTCTGAAAACGGCGAATCTGGGTAATTATATTAATTTAAAATTTCCCTGATCACATTTTACCGAATTTTTGTGATAAAAGCATAAAAATTGAAAATTCAAAAAAAAGAAAAAAAATTTAAAAATTCCTTCACTTTGCTTTAAATTCTGTGAAAAACCTAATGGGGTTATAAACTTCCTAAATTTCGGTTTTGAATACTTTAAGGGGTGTAGTTTTTTTAGATGAGGTATTTATGGGGGTATCTAACATAAAGGTCAATCAAATTTACGTTAGAACTGGACCCGGTCCCTAAAAAATTGGGGCTTGCAAATTTTGTTGAAAAATTTGAAAATTACTTATAAATTTTAAAAACCCCTTGTCGTTAAAAAAAAAAAAAAAGGGGCATTTAAAAAAAATTAGGCCCCAAAATACAGAGACTATGGTAGATGTAGTTATAAAAACTATTTTGAGGGAATAACTATCTGTCTTAATGCAGAAATTTTTGAGTTTAAAAATGGTAAATTTTTTAAATTTTTTTAGATTTTTTTTTTATTTTTCCAAATAAACCCAAACATTTTTTGGACCCAAAATTTCTTACTTCTTAAAAAAATTTTTGTGTTCAAGAAAAACAATTTTCTGAAAAACATGGGTGGGGAAAGTGTCAAAAAGTTTTTCTCCAAAAAGTGGGCCCCTGACAGGGTTTAAAAAAAAAGGGGCTCTGTAGAGAGGCCAAAAAATGGCTCGGCGGTAAAGGGGGGAAAAAATTTTCATGCAGGCGCGCGGGGGGGGGGACAGAGACTGTTCAGGTGACCGGTAAGTAACCCAGGACAGGAAGGGGAAAGGCGGGGCGGGTGCTTGGCAGCGGGGCACAGATGGCCTCGACCCGGGGATCCGTTTTACAGAACAATTCTTTTTTCCCTTCCTCGGGCGTTCTTTTCCATGTGGGCCTTGTGAAACTCCGGACCAGTATGAAAAGAGTGTGGGAGCATAACCCCAAATAAAAACACCTGCTCCCCATTCACCTGAGAGCTTGTAAACACAACGAGCAAAATGACACCGTTTAGGGGAAAATGGCAAAATTTGGGGACAATTTGTCCCTTTTTCACTTAGGAAATTTTTCAATTTTGTAATCACTTAGGGTGTAGTCATTTTGTTACACTTAGGGGTGTCCCCACTTTGTAGTCATTGGGGATACTCACTTTTTTTTGTCTAGGGGGGTCCTCACTTTTGTCCCCAGCGGTTTAGCATTTATGGGCTGTGTTGAGGGTTTTTTGAGGACACCACATCCCCCCCCTGATCAGTGGGCATGACTATTTTACATTTTATCAAAAGGGGCAGATCCCCCAGTGTTGTCCCAGGAAAAGATATGATACAAAATTTACAAACATGTGGGGGTTTTTACTTACTTCTGGGATCGGGATCTGTCCCTCTGCTTTCTTGTATCTATCATAAAACTATTTTTCTATATCACTGTGTATCTTTCATTATCTTTTTATCCATTTTCAAAATCTATCTTTGTATCTTTTATTTTCATATTATTTCTTCAGGGGTGTGATATGGAAAAATTGCTTTGATTTTTTAATGAAGCATTTAAGTGAGATCGAAGCGTTTTTGTCCTGTGATTTTTCAGGGGGGGGGACCTCTTCCCTTTATTTATCGGGGCCCAGTCCCCCAATCCATAATCATTTCGGACCCAAATATGGTGCTGAGGATCACTTTCGTATAGGGGGCAGCAAAATACAGGAGGCGGGGGAGGGGGGGTGAGATTTGGTAGAAATTAACAATGGTGTTTTTTGCTCACAAAATGAGAAAGATGCGGGTTTAAAAGTTTTATGGTTAAAAAACACAGATCTCCAACAAGTTCCACCCAAAGGGGGGGAAAAGTGTGGGTGAAGGAGGGGGAGGTTTTTAGAAATTTTGTTTGCCTCTGTTGATCCAGAATATGGGACCCATAAGGCCTCAACTAATCCCCCTAAAAGAAATATTTCACTATCGATTCCAAGTAGCGATCAGATTGGATCAACGTGTCAAAACAAAACTTGTATAGGTGTTAATACTGGTCTATAATCACCTAGGAAAGACCTAGAAACCTTTATATGGCATTACTCATCCCTTATATTTTACTGCAGAGCTGAACTCACTATTCTGCTGGTGCAGTCACTGTGTACATACATTACTTATCCTGTACTGATCCTGAGTTACATCCTGTATTATCCTCCAGAGCTGCGCTCACTATTCTGCTGGTGCAGTCACTGTGTACATACATTACTTATCCTGTACTGATCCTGAGTTACATCCTGTATTATACTCCAGAGCTGCGCTCACTATTCTGCTGGTGCAGTCACTGTGTACATACATTACTTATCCTATACTGATCTGAGTTACATCCTGTATTATCATCCAGAGCTGCACTCACTATTCTGCTGGTGCAGTCACTGTGTACATACATTACTTATCCTGTACTGATTCTGAGTTACATCCTGTATTATCCCCCCAGAGCTGCACTCACTATTCTGCTGGTGCAGTCACTGTGTACATACATTACTTATCTTGTACTGATCCTGAGTTACATCCTGTATTATCCTCCAGAGCTGCACTCACTATTCTGCTGGTGCAGTCACTGTACATACATTACTTATCCTGTACTGATCCTGAGTTACATTCCACATTATCCTCCAGAGCTGCACTCACTATTCTGCTGGGTTTCAGTCACTGTACATACATTTACTTATCCTGTACTGGTCCCGAATTACATCCTGTATTATACTCTCGAGCTGCACTTACTATTCTGCTGGTGGGAGTCACTGTACATACATTACTTATCCTGTACTGATCCTGAGTTACATCCTGTATTATCCTCCAGAGCTGCGCTCACTATTCTGCTGGTGCAGTCACTGTGTACATACATTACTTATCCTATACTGATCCTGAGTTACATCCTGTATTATCCTCCAGAGCTGCACTCACTATTCTGCTGGTGCAGTCACATCCTGTACTGATCCTGAGTTACATCCTGTATTATCCCCCAGACTGCACTCACTATTCTGCTGGTGCAGTCGCTGTACATACATGAATTATCCTGTACTGATCCTGCATTATATCCTGTATTATCCTCCAGAGCTGCACTCACTATTCTGCTGGTGCAGTCACTGTACACACATTACTTAGCCTGTACTGATCCTGAGTTACATCCTGTATTTTCCCCCGGAGCTGCGCTCACTATTCTGTTGGTGCAGTCTTTGTGGGTTTTCTCCTTTCAGGCTGTCACATATACATTATTTGCACGTAGTTAAACCCTTGGTTCAGTTTGTAATAACATTGATGGTGAAGGAGGCTGCTATAGCACACTCGGCCACTAGGGGGCACTCCAGCACAAGCAGCAGAGTTCCGCTGCTCCAGATTCTTACTTAGATGCATCTGCAAATATTTTTTTACATCTGAGATACAAATATCATGCGAACCAGCTATAGCTAGAGGACACCGCTCCTCAGTAACATTAATCATGAGTGGATTTTCTATGGGGAATAAACTCAAACAGTGATTGGCTGCAGAAAAAGAAGTAGAAAGCTTAGTCCAATCAGGTCGGGATTGTATAAACTCCAGACCATTAGACCTCATCACGGCCGTTGTCCTGCTGCTGCGGCACTTCTGTTGTGTAGCCTGCTGTATATTACCCATCCCGGCTCCTGTTTCCCGGGGCGGCGAGCGTGTGTCTGGTGGGGGTTGTGGCAATTAGTACTCACCAACCCCCGCTTGCTACTGGTTTGTGCCAGAATCTCTCCATGGTGGTCCAAGATAATGGGTTGGGGTTGGCCCC
>JAODAL010081227.1:0-11978 GCA_025379985.1 Phyllomedusa bahiana | reverse complement strand
GAGGAAGATGATGGGGGGTAGTGTCAGCCCGGGCGGTCCCCCCCTAAAAAAAAGGAGGGGGGCGGGTCGCAAAAGGCCCGTGAGATGATTCCGTCGGGCCCACGGTCAGGGGGAAAACCCGCTCCTCGCTTATCGCCTTTCAAAAAAGGTCCGGGGACCTCTTAAGCCGGGCCCTTTTTCTTTGGGGAAACCCCCTCTGATTCCCCCAAACGAGTAATATCCCGGCCTTTCCCTTTAAACGAATAAGAGAGGGAAGAATTTGGGGTTTTTTAACCCCCAAACCAATATGTCTAGTCCTTTGCAGCGAATGCAGGGGTTTAAAATGGAGGCAAAAATTTGGGCCCAAAAATAGGCCCCCCGATGCCGGGCCCCCTCCCACTGTCTAATTTTTGGGTCTCCCCCTTTCCTCCCCCACCCCCGGGTTTTCCTCAGCTGCCCTTTGTCTTGGGGCTTCAGCCTCCCCAAATCGCCCGGTCCCAAACCAGTACACCAGGGGCCCCACCCTTTAACCCCTTTCCTTCTGCGTTTGACGACCTGCACCCCGTAAAACGGCCGTTTACCCACCCAGCCTTTGTTTTCCCAGTTTTGGGGCAGAAAAAACATTTTAAACCCCAAACCACCCAAACCCAAAAAGCATGAAATGTGGGCATTGCCGGGTTTGGCCTTGGAAATTTTTCCCTTTCCGTCTTTTGGGCCCCAAAAGATGGGTTCTGCCATGTCAGGGGCCCTTGCCCCCCAAATCCCAGATGCCGAGCAGGCATTTCTTTTTTCGGGGAAAAGCCGCCCCTCCCCGGGGCCACCCAGTTTTCATCAAAAATTTTTTCAAGCGCGTTGTCTGTTTGGGGCCGGAAAAGTCCATCTGACCACCGACACAGGACAAAGAAAGCCGGCAAGGCCGTATATCTCTGGGGAAAAGCTCCTGGGGGGAGCGGGGGTGGAGGTCTCTGGTGGTGACGGTGACTCTCAGGCTCGGCGAATGTTTTTAAAAAACCCAGGGATGGTGAGGGTTCTTCCCCCAAAGGGCCCTTTGGGTGGCATCAGGGCCAGAGAAACCAGGCCGTGTTGAAATTAATCTGTTTGGGGAAGGGTCCCACACAGGTCAGGAGCGTGGACGGTCTCCGAAACGGGGCCCAAGCGCTGGCTGGGGGGGAAAAGAACCCTTGTGCAGGCAAAGGTGGTGTGCGAAAAAACGGGCAAAATCTGGGGCCGCCCTTAAGATCGGTGGCTGGGCAAACCCCTTCCCTGGCACATGTCATGAACCTTTTTCATCCGGAAAAATTTCTAAAGCGCTCCCGGGTCGGACTCCCTCCCTGAGGAAGGTCGGGGGGTTAAAGTTCCCCAATTTCCCGCCGTTGCACCCTGCTTCTTTCCCGTTTGGTGCGTTACGCGAAACCCTTCGGCCCCCCCGTAAAAAAGTTCATTGTTGACGTGGGGGGAAACACGCGGGAATTCCCCCTCCACAGGGCCCCATCCCCGGGTTGTTGCAGCGCAATCCCCATTACGCGTACAAACAAGGGGACATGGCCTGACAAGCAGCGGTGCGGGACTCAGGGTGTTAAAGCCCCCGAGAGGGGAGGCAGGTGAAAGGCTCTCCCAACCATCCTTGCCATTTTTGAAAAAGCCCCAAAATTGGTCAGTGCGGGACAATCCCCTTTTTAAATGAGCATTGGGGGGATCTTAGTTCGGGAACGATCTTGGACATTCTAAAAAACATCGGGTCCCACCAGAAACCCGGGGGAGGAGAGGAACAGATGCGGACCCCGGGCCTTTCGCTCCGCCCGAACCCAAAAAGGCCCCCGCCCCAGTTTCACAATTTTTTTGGTCTTCTTTTGGAAAGTGGTTGGGGGCCCGGGGATAGTGAAAGGGCGGCGCTTTCACTCTCAGGGTGCATAATCGAGGCAATTTGGGGCCCTGTGTTGAAGCTGTGCCGAGGAAGGGGAAAGGAGGAGGAAGGGGTTTTTTAATGGACCCCGGCGTTAAAAACCGCCCCTCCCTTTGGGGAAAGGGGTTTGGGCCCGGGGAATTTGAGGGGGAGGAGGGGAAAGATGAGGAAGTTTCATTTTGTTTGTCCCCCTCGCCAGAGGTTTGGGAAATAAAGGCTCCATTTTCCCCAATTGAGTGTTGGATGCCCCTTTTTCCCCTCAACATGTTTCTCCCCTTAAGGGCCTTCAAAATGAACAACAGTTAGGGGTCCCACCCCCCGGGACCCCGGTACAAAAAAAATCCCCTTTTCCCTTTTCCACCCCCAAAAATGAGAGTAAAATGCGGGAAAATGGGGGCCTTTCTGTTTGATACCTGGGGGCCCATCTGTTTCGTCGGCTTCATGTTCTTAAAATGTCACGGTGGAACAACGTCAGCGCGTGACAGCAGTAAGTCCCAAGTGCGTACCCGGAAAAGCAGCAGCGGCGGGGAAATGTGCCAGAAGCTAAGGGTTTAAACCTCTGAAAATCTTTATTTCCCCACCTCCCCAAAGCATGTAATGAAAGGGCACAATAAGCACACAGGGGGACCAATTTTAAGATCATGGTGCAGGGGACATCTGCGTCTAAAACCCCAATGTTTTTGAGTTTTCCCGGAAACCCAATAGCTTCTATGTATAAAAAATGGGAAAAATTGGCCAAAAGCCGCTGCACGCCATAGGGTGTTACCCCCCCAGCACCCAGCGTCATATGCTGGGGCGGCCCTCAGCACGCTGGGGGAGTCTTTAAAACGGGACAAACGCATCGGCTTTTCTACAGATATTTTTGTTCATTTGACTTCATGAAGTTAAAATCGGAAAGGGTTTCTTGAGGGATGTTGTGGCCCAAATTGCCGGGGGCACGTTTGTTCCCGGGTTTTCTATTCATTCCCCTTTTTCAAACAGAAATGGTCTCTTAAAAAATTGTTTTTAAAATTATTATTTTTCTCTGCAATTTTTTTTTCTCAGTATCAAAAAAGATCATTTTTTGGTTTTTCGGTGTTTGGGGACTGTAAAAGACACCCCAAAGGGTTTTTTGACAAAACCCTATTTTCCTTTTTCTCACTTTTTTTAGAATTTTTTCGCATTGTCAATGGTTTTGAGGTTTGTTGCTGTGAGATACAGTATAATTATGGTCCTTGGGAAAAGAAATGTGGGTTTAAGTGGGATTTCTCCCTCACAAATTTTTTAAAAGTGGGGTGAGAAGTATATTCATAATTTTTTGGGGTCAAAGTTGCTGTGGGGATACAGCTATCAATCATGGTTTTCCCCCTTTGGAAAAGAAAAAGTGGCTTTTAATGGCATTTTCCCCCCTCAAAAATTTTTAAACCCGTGGCTGGAAGTCATTTTTATAATTTTTGGGATGATGCTGCTTTGAAAAGAACAAAATATGGGTCTATTCTAAAAAAAAAGGGTTTTTAACAGACATTTTTTTTTCACAATTGTCAAAAAAGTGCCCCCCCCCCCCCCCCCCCCCCCCCACCCCCCCCCACCCCCCCCCCCCCCCAAAAAGGGCATGTTTTGAATTTTTTTTTGGGGAATTTTTCCCGTGAAAAGCAGCTAAAATTGAAAGGGCCCATTGTAAAAATGTGGTGTAAAGACATTTGTTTTTTCACCAATTGGTTTAAAAAGGGGGCTCAAGGGTCAGGTTTTTTAAATTTTTTGGGGGCAAATTTTTTGTTCAACTAAAAAGGTTTGGGTTAAAAAAAACCCTTTTTTTTGCGACCCCTTTTTAAATCTGGGGGTCATCAGGTTTGGGGCTCATGCTGTTTGGCCCAGGACAAAGGGATAGTAATGTCCGTTCCCAAATAAAATGGTGGTTCAAAAATCTCCTTTTCCCGGGACTTTTTAAAAAAGGGGGGGAAAGAGGGTTTGGGGGGTCATCTGTGGCCCCAGGACCGGGTAGTTTTATGTCCGTTCAACTTAAAAAAGGGGGTTGGGAAAAACTCCCCTTTTTCCCGGGACTTTTTAATCTGGGGGCCCTGCAGATTTGGGGTTAAGCTGCATTTTCCCGGGGAAAGGGGTATTCAATGTCCAGTTCAAATAAAATGATCGTTCAAATTATATGGGTTTCTGGAATTTTTAATTTTTTGGGGGGCATGGGGGTTTAAGGGTCAAAGCCCCGTGGTACAAGACAGGGATAGTGATGGTGGTGACTTTTTTTCTGTGGGTTTTATAAACCCCAAAGTGTTTCCCCAAGATGTGGGAGGTATATTTTTATGTTGTGGTTTTTAATTCCCGCTTTTCCCCGGCCTGTTTGGGTGAAGAATTGAAGGTTTTTGTTCCTCTCCCCTAGATTTAATTTTGGGCATCGGCGATAATCTATTATTGCCCATCGGAAAAAAAACCGTCTTGATAATTTCCGGTTTTCGACCCTTTTTACCGAAAGCGTAGTCAAGTAATCGCTCATCCACTTTTTTCCGGGGGTTTGACTTTTTTAAATTCCCCTTTTTGTAAGAATATTAGATTTTTTTGACATTCACAGGTTGCCTTATAAATAACATTAGATGTTGTACAAGAAATGCTCTTGAGAATTTTATAAGACCGCAATCCATCACTAGAAAGAAATTCATCGGAACGTAAGATGTTTGGACATGCAACACATTTTCCACTTGGGAAACATCCTGTTTTGGGACTTTGTATATTAAAGATACTAGTGATAGGTGGACTATAGTGACTTTCCACAAGTAAATCTTTTACATTTTTTCCCCGCCTAGCTGTCATCAAGGGTTGCATAGATAACTGTTTGGACAGGATGGGCTCAGTCAATAGAATAGGCCAATGTTTAACTAAAATGGATCTAACACCCTGCCACCGTTCATTGAAGGTAGATATGAATCTGATAGGTTGTTGTAAGTCATCAGTCTTCGCTTTATTTTGTAATAGCACATTTCTTTGTGTAGATTTGGCTCTTCTATATCCCTTCTTAATTGAACGCCTACTATAGCCTCGCTCAACAAATCTCTGTCTCAAATCCTGAGCCTGATTTTCGAAACGATCATCGGTGGAACAAATACGCTTAGCCCTGAGATATTGACCTATCGGGACAGCCGATATAGTTGAAGGAATGTGTGCTGAGGAAGCATGTAAAAAATAATTTACTGATGTTTCTTTACGGTATATATCCGTATGTAAGAAACCATCTTTATCTACCTCAAACTGTTGCTAACAAAACAAAGAAATTGCAGAGAGACCTTAATGATTTCAAATCTGATAGGATATATAAATGGAAAAGATCAAAATACATCCCTAATACTGGATCTAGATCTAGATCCAGTTCCATTTCCTCATCAACTTCTATCGAAGACAATCGGAAGTTTAGAGAAAAAAGATCTTTTGGACAGGATGGCTTTTCAAAGAATGGTCAAATACGTAACAATGGTGACAAAATTGGTAAAAGGAAAAACATTTCTCCTAATCATGAGCTTAAAAAACAAAGAAACAAATTAGAGGTAATTAATTTATCTTCTCATGTTTTATCCGATGCTCAGAAGGATGTTCTAAGTAGAGGTCTAACTTTTGTCCCTACTAATGCTTTTGATTACTTTACAGTCTTGAAGGATCTTCACTTATTCTCACGAAAATTAATCTTGCGAAAATTACTTGTCCACTCGAACAACAAGCTCTGCAGACCTTACAAGAATTGCTTAATGAACAAGATAATAATGATCAAGGTAAATTTCCTAGGAATATTCTTCCAAAATCAACTACCTTTCCTCCTTTTCTTCTTTGCCCGCAGGTTGATATCTTTGTCAAAAGGGTTACGGCGGATATTCAGAAGATCCCGAGTAGATTGTTGTGAAATTTTTAAAAAAGAGCCCATAAAAAAAACCTAAGGAATGACAGCTTATACGGTAGTGTATAAACCTGCGGACAAGGGAAGGAATATAGTTATAATTATATATTATCAAATATGAACGTGAAGCGTTTAGACAACTACACAATAAAGATATGTATCAAAAGCTTACATATAACCCTATAAATAACTATGCTCAAAGGGCGACATGTATGATCGGGCTTTCTGCCTGTTTTTTGGGCCCTATTCTGCGCCCCCCCACCCCCAAACCCCGCTGTCGGTCACGGGATGCGTGTTAGGCGCAGCGTTCGCACTTTAGCTGCCCCCCGATGAAGGGGCGGGCAGTGGGCCCCAGTGTCGGGGGGGGTAGGCGTTCGGGGTTTGGAAGCGGCGCGCTCAAAAAACCCCGAGGCATTTACGAGGCAAGTCGGCAAAAAGCGAGGCACGTGCGGCTCGGCAGCCCCGACAGGCGACCTTTTTTTTTTTGGGTCTAAATGCCCCGAGGGGAGGCAAGTAAAGCGGGTTTGGGAACATGCGAGGAAGCAGAAGAAGATCGTTACACAAATCTCGGCGCTACGCTCCGTGCGCAGGAGTATGAATCGAAAAAAATCGCCTTTATAAAGGCGGAAAACAGTGTCAAAAAAGAGCTGAACGTAAAAAATAAACAAAAATTTAAAAAAAAAATCACTTTAAAAAAACTCTAGAAGGCGCAATTCAAGAATTTGATATTGTAAATTGGGGGGAAATACAGTAATTCAAATTCTGAAACCTTTCTAATTGGCGGTTTAAACCGGACAATCAGAATAGGAGCAACATAAACCATTAAAACCTAGGGGGAAAGGGATTGACAACAAAATCCACGGGGGCAGTTCAAAATACAGTAAAAATGGTGAAAAAAGTGTTTGACTGAGTAGCGGGGGCCTTGGCTAGCTCGGCAATCAGAATAGGAGCGACAAAGCCCCATTATATCCTAGGGAAAGGGTTTGACCAATCGAATCCACGGGGGACAGTTCAAAATCTTTAAAAATGCTGAAAATAGCTGATTGGTTAAGCTAGCGGGGCTTGGCAGCTCAGCCAATCAGAATAGGAGCGAAGAGACCTTTAAAAACCCTATGGAGAATATTACCAATCAGAATAGGAGGGGACAAAGCCCCATTTTTCTAGGGAAAAGTTTGGCCAATCAAAATCAAGGCGGGCAGTTAAAAATACAGTAAAAAGAAAAAAAGAGCTGTTTGGCTGAGTAGCGGTGGCTTGCTATCCACCAAATCAGAGCGCGAGTTTCTTCTTCCATTATAGTCTAGGGAGGATAGGCGCTCTGAAATCTCGGCGTCGCGCCCGCGGCATGAAGTATTAATAAAAAAAAATTTTTTTTATTAAATGTAAAACTTTATCAGATAAAGAGCCGAACCCTTTTTTTACAAATAAAGCAGAAAAAATTAAAAACGCTTTTGTCGCCGAGACGGGCTCTGGGGAAATTGAAATAGAGAGAATTCCCGGGAATACAGAAATTCAAATTTTTTAAGTATTTCATTGGTCGGCAAAAACCACCCAATCAAAAAGGGGACAATGCCCCATTAAAAACCTAGGGAGGAGAATTGCCCCTCAGAATAGGGGGAAAATGTCCATTATATCCTAGGAGAAAAATTAAACCAATCATATTCAAAGGGGAAAAAGTTCAAAATACAGTAAAAATGCGAAACGAGTGTTTTGGTTTGAAGCGGCAGGGGCTCGTCCGTTTAGCCAATGGAGCGCAAGTCTTTCTCTAGGTTCTAGGGGGAAAAAGAAATTCTGAGCCGCTCTTGTTGGCTAAGTTAAAAGGGTGCCGTTATTTGGACCAAGAGAGAGCGAGCGCGCTCCTTTGGGTTTTCTAATGCAATCGAAATAAAACTGTACGGGCCGAAACAAATTGAACATAAGAAGTTGTCCCGATGTGTATTTAAAAAAATGAAAATATGGGGGGTAACGAAAAAAAATTTTTTAAATCAAAAAAAACATTTTTTTTTCGTTGTCCCACATTTTGATTTGGTAACAAAAATAAAAATAAAATGATTTTATTGATTTAATATTTTTTTTTTCGTTACCCCCATATTTTTATTCGTTTTTTTCAATCGGGGCAATTATGTAGTGTTCTAATTTTATTTCGGCATGTCGTTTTTTTAGTTTGCATTAGAAAACCCAAAAAGGAGGTCGCTGCTCCCCATTGTTTCCAAAAAACGGGGGCCCCTTTTTACTTAGCCCAAACACAGAGCGCCTCAGAATTTCTTTTCCCCCTAGAACTCTTGAGAAAGTAGTCGCGTTGTTGGCTAAACGGACAAGCCCCCGTCGCTTCAACCCAAAAAGCTCGTTTTGCATTTTTACTGTATTTTGAAAATGTCCGCCCTTTTAAAAATGATTGGTCAATTTTTCTCCATAGGATTAATGGGACATTTTCGCTCCTATTCTGATTGGTCAATTCTCTCATGGTTTTTAAATGGAATTGTCGCTCCTTTTGATTGGGGTGGTTTATGCCGCCTGGAATAGCTTAAACAATTTGAAATAGTATTTCCAGCAAATTCTTCCATTGCAATTCCCCATTAGGCCGGTTCGGCGACAAACGCGTTGTTCGGGATTTTTAAATGTTTATTTGTAAAGAAGGGTTTGTTTTTTATCTGATAATGTTTTACATTTAATAAAAATAATTTTTTTTTTAATACTTTATGCCGCACGGGCTGAGCGCCGAGATTTTAGAGCGCCCATTTCTCCATGGGGCTATAATGGGGGAAGTAGCCGCGCTTGATTTGGTGGGATAGCCCAAACCCCGCTAGTCAGCAATCAGTTTTTCTGTTTTTTACTTTTTTTGAATTATTCCCCCCGTGGATTTGATTGGTCTAAACTTCTCTATAGACTAAAATGGGTTTTTTGTCGTCTTTTGATTGGTCAATAATTTCCATGGGTTTTTAAAGGGGTCTCTGTCGCTCCTTTTTGTTTGGTGGCTAGTCGAGCCCCCACTAGCTCGCAAACACCTTTTTCAGCATTTTTACAGTATTTTGAACTGTCCGCCGTGGATTTGTTTTGGTTAAATTCCCCATAGCTAGAATGGGTCTTGTCGCTCCTATTCTGATTGGTGAGCACCCAAGTCCCCGGTAGCTTAACCAATCAGCTCTTTTCGCATTTTTATGTTTTTAAAATATCCGCCGTGGATTCTGTTGGTCTAAATTTCCCCTAGGTTTTAAGGTTCACTGTGCTCCATTCTGTTTGGCCGGTTTATCCCGACAATCAAAAAGCTTTCTGAATTTGAATTACTGTTTTCCCCCGGGGCAATTTCCATCCCCTAATCTTGAATTGGATATTGGAATGATTTTGTTTTATGTATTTTTTATTTTTTAGGTTTCAGCTCTTTTCCGAGAATGTTGAACCCCTTTTAAAGGCGATTTTTGTTTCTACTCCCCACCGAATGTGGAATGATTTCGCTGTTCCAGCCCCGTTCGATCGGAACTGTTTTTCGGAGCGTCCCGCACGGCGCTAAGTCCCGCATGCGCCCTGTCCCCCGCCTGTGCCCCACACCAAAAGGGCGAGGGCAGGGTTTTTCCTCGCTGTAGAGCGCATCGTCGGACGGCGATCTTAGGCACGGCCGCCTGGCCTCGGTGTCCCCACTGCCCACACACTGGCCGGGCGGCGTAATTTCCCGATGTTGACCGCCTACCTCCGGCGCCCAATCATAGGCGCGCGCCCCCATGCGCCTAAGTCCCGCACTGCGCCAAACAAGGCGAGGCGGGCGGACTTTTTCATGCTAGTATGAGCGCGCCCCCGGGCCCCCACATAAAAAGGCGCAGATTTCCCCCCCCGGGGAAAATGGGAAAGGTGCGCCCCCCCCTGGGAGATTCATAATGTCGCCCCAAAATTGTGTTCAATTAAGAAAAAGGCCTTAAAAGCTGGAATTTTTCTAAAAAAATTTTTTTGGCCCGGTGTCAGATTTCCCAAATACCAGTGTATTTTTTCCAAGATCCCCAAAATTTCGGATCCCCCCGGAGTCCCCTTTTTTTTTTTTTTTTTTTTCGGGAAATTTGGGGGAGCTTATGTGTCTGCTGTAAGTTTATAGAATTTATTTAAAAAATTTACTTTAAATTTCCATCATATATAAAAGATACTACCGACATTCTTAAAAGATTGATGGCATACAGATGGGAATGATATGTTTTGGTAACAGTGATGAAATCCTTTAACATGTATCGACATACGATGGGGGAATGAAGCCGTCAATTTTTCCTTGTGATGAGTATTGGGGAAGCCTCATGTGACTGAATAGAACTGTTGGAGTTTGTTTTTACTCACAAACCTTTTTTGTCTTTAAAAAAAATTTTTATTTCCCCAGAGGGCGGCACTGCCCTGGGGGGGCCGCTTGCGCACCACCATATGCCAATCTATTTCTCGGACGGTGGGAAAGGCGTATTTTCTGTGGCGATGTGGGGCGGTTCACTGTGCAGGCTGGGTTTGATTATAGTATACCTTTTCATTTTGCAGGGATCTGTTAATGAGCTTGAATCCTTTTTTAAAAAACTAAAACTGAATGACTTGAATAAAAAAATTGCATTTGGGTACGCTCCAAAGTCATTCAATTTTTTGGGGGTGTGTATTGAGGTAGATAAAAAGGTTTCTTACCAAAGGTTATACCGTAAAGAAACATCAGTAAAATTTTTTCTTACATGCTTTCCCCAGCAGCATTCCTTCAATTTCGGCTGTCCCCTAGGTCAATACTAGGGCAAGCGATTTGTTCCACCAGGATCGTTCGAAAATCAGGCTCAGGATTTTAGAGAGATTGTTTACGAGGCTAAGTAGGGTTTTAATAAGAAGGGGGAAAAGAAGAGCCAAATCTACACATAGAAATTTTGCTATTACAAAATAAAGCGACGATGATGACTTACAAAAACCTATCAGATTTATATTCCTTCAATGAAAGGGGCAGGATGTTAGATCCATTTTTGGGTTAAACATTGGCCTATTCTATTGACTGAGCCCATCCGTCCAAACAGTTATCTATGAACCTTTTGATGACAGTAGGGGGGGGAAAAAATGTAAAAGATTTACTTGTGAAAAGCCCACTATGTCCACTATCACTGTATCTTTAAAATATACAAAGTCCAAAAAAACAGGATGTTTCCCAGGGAAAAGTGTGCATGTAAAAACATTTTGTTCGATGAATTTCTTTCTTTTGATGGATTGCGGTTTTAAAAAATTTCTAGCCCCATTCATGTACACCATCTAATGTTATTTATTTGAACCTGTGAATGTCCAAAAATTATATAGGTCTTACAACAAGGGGAATTTAAAGTCTGAACCGTGAACATATTGGGATTTTTGTGGCTAAAGATTTTCCTGATTCTTTCACTTCAAGAAATCCCACGACATTTTTTTTTGAAACATAATTGTGACCCCAAAAAACCCCTTTTGGTTAAGGAATTTATAAGTATGGGGCAATATAGGGTGGGAAGCGAAGAAAATATTGAACAAAAAAAAGGGGTGCTGGATTGTACATTAAAAAAAATGTCTCCCCAAGGCTTAAATGAAAAAACCTTGTTTCGTCATTCTTTTGAAACACACCTTTTTTGTATCATTTTAGTGTTTAGCGATTTTTATCGACAAAGTTGAAACGGCACGTTTTTATGTTGATCGAAATTTTTTGATCATGCGATAATTTAGGTTAAAAAACTGTGCATATCTATTAAGATACGCCCCTTTTCGGCGCTTCTGTAATTTTGGGCGAAATCAGCTTTCATAATAGAGCAGGGTGGATGTGGTGGGACGTCATGGGTGGGAGTGTTTATTTCGATTGGCTGGAAAAATCACATGACTGTTTTACATAAAACAGCGTTTCCCCGTTCAGCCCCCAGTGTTCTCGCGTTCGGCAGTTTGGACGTCGCTCTGCTTGTGTCCAAAAAGCTCAGCGAAATTATTTTTTTCTTCACAGAGTAACCCCTAATATTGCTGTGATCCTTACAATTTAGTTAGAGTGAGATTGGAAAATTTTAGTAGTTAGGGGAGAGAATTTTTAAAAGGGCATCTACCGTGTAAAGTCACAGGGTGGGGGAGGGGGGCCCACGGGGGGGAACAAGAAAGCTCTATAAAGAAAATGGGAAAAGTTCACCAAGACTTAGTGTAGACATTGCACTGCAATAGCTTTTTTTTAACAGTTTTCTATTGAAATATTTCCGGTTTTGGGAGCCCGAACTTTATGGTACACATCTTTTT
>JAODAL010081226.1:0-11979 GCA_025379985.1 Phyllomedusa bahiana | reverse complement strand
CCCCTTTTGTTAGGGCTCTCGGGTTGCAACCATGCACTTTTTAACTCCCTAAACCCTCATATTTTACACAATAACACGCACCCTCCTAGGTTTTCATTTGCAATTTACCACATACAGCAGTATAGCCAATGGGAAGGGTCTGAAAAAAAACCTTATTTTTTTGTTGGGAAAAGTATGAAACAAATTTTTTTTAAAAAAGTTAAAATATTTGAAAATTCACTATGGGGAAAAATTCAATGGAGGGGACAAATTTAAATTGGGAATTTTGCAAAAAAGACAAAAAAAACGATGCCACCTTTTTATATTAAAGAAATTTCCCCCAACTAAAAAAACTAAACCTTACAAATCCCCCCAAAACCGGGCTCAGATTTGGAAAAAGTAAAAACCCCGGTAGGCCCCGACCCCATGACAGACCGGAGTTTTTTTTAAATTGCTATACTGTCCATCTTGGGGTTAAAGAGTGAAGAAATCAGGCGTTTACCTTTTTTAAAAGATGAGTTTTTTTGTGGTGAGTTTTTTTTCCGAGAGAAATTTAGATCCCTTCTTCAGACATGGTGTTGTAAAAGAAATAAAAAAATTACGGGAACCTTTTTAATACAAAAAAAGCCTTAATTAAAATAAAACTTAAAATCTTTAAAAAAAAAAAAATGAAATTAAAAGTAGAGAATTTTATTTACAACGGGTCAAAAAATAAACAATTTTGGAAAAAAATTTTTTGTGAGGCGTGACAGAGGGATCAGAAATTTTAAATTGTTTTAAATTTCTTTTTCTCAGGTGTGTTTTTGGGGCCCCTCACATTTTACACTTTGGTTCAACAGGGGTAAAAATGAAATGGCAGATTATTTTATTTCCATTTTGCAGAGTTTGAAATTTTTTTGTTTTAAATTTAAATTCCTATTCCCTTTCCCGATTTTAAATTTTAAAATTAATAAAAATATTTAAAAATTTTCCCAAATGGACTAAATATTCATCCCGGGGGGGGGGGGGGGGGGGGCGGGGGGGTTTGATGTCCCCCCTTTGTGTGAAACCTGGGGGGGCCCAACAAATCACGACCGGGAGAGAAAAAGGGGTAAGGCAAAAAATTTCGGTACCTTGTACCCCTTCACAAGTTTCCTGTTTGTTTTTTTTCTTGACCTTTTGAAAATTAACTGTTTCCCCTTTTTATTGCTTTTTATTTTTTTTAAAGATTTAATTTCCCTTTTAAAAGGCCCTTTTGTCTTCTGTTTATAAAAAGCCCTAAAAATTTTTTCAGTTTCTTGTTTAAACACATTTCGAAAAAGGGGAAACCCAGTACTCTCAAAAGGGAACCACCCTTTTTAAAACACAGCCTCAAAAGGAAAAACCCCCCCCGCTGATTTTTTTCCTCTTCTATTTACTTTCTATGACAATTTGGTACAAAAATTTTATACTCTAACACCCTTTGGGGAAAAGGGCCCCAAAAGGCAGAGAAAAAGTCAAAAAGAAAGAGGCAGAATAAAAAAAGGCTGTACAGTACCCTTGGGGGTTTTCCCCCTTAAAATCAACTTCTCTATGGCCATAGACCCCAGTCTATTTTGCCCCCAACTGTTAAAACAAAAAAAAGTTTTCCCATTTTTTAAAACCTCGGGACGGGCCCAAATTTCTTTGTTTACCCCCAACCAAAATGGGGATTGCTGAAACCCAAAATTTGCTTTTTGGGGGTTTCTTTGCTATTCCCATTCTAAACAGTAATGTCCGGAAGGGCACATGTTAAAAGGCTCCCTATTTTTATTTTATGTTGTCTATACCTCCCTAAGGAGAAAATAACCTTTGCCTATCCTGCTTATCCTCCCCAAAAAGGACATTTTACTTGCCAAATACCCTAGGGGGGGAATATACTTTCCCTCTCCCGCCATCCCTTTCCTTTTGGGGGGCCATAAAATTTCCCTTTTCCCCTCCCTATGGTTTTACAAAAAAATTTGTCTGGGGGGACATTTAAATCCCCAAATTGGGGGACATTAAATCCCCTATACCTGCCTATGGGGGACTTTATCCCCCTTCCCTATACCCCTGCCTTTGGGGGAACAAAATGTTTCCCTGCCCAAAGGGGGAAAATTAAACTCCCTATATCTGTATGGAGGCATTCCCTTTCCCAAATTACCTGCCTATTACCCCCGGAGTCGATTGCTAACCCCTTAAAGTTAAAACTGACTTGTCTTGAGGCCCTTTTAACAATGGGCTTAAAAACTTTTACCCAAACTTCACAAGGCCAGAAAAATTATGTGCCCCCCAGTGAAGGAAAATAGGGCCCCCCAGTAATTTTTAAAACACCCCCCAGTAGGTGGATCATTTTTTATATGTCCCCCAGTATTAAAGGTTGAAAGTTTACAGGGCCCCCCCCCACGGTTATTTGGCAGGTTATGGATCCCCCAGCAGGTTTATGGGCAGGTGAGGGGTCCCCGAGCAGGTATAGGGGCAGGTTATGGGTACCCCAGTGGGTATATGGGCAGGTTACGGGTCCCCCAGCGGGTATATGGCCAGGTTATAGGTCCCCTAGTAGGTATAGAGGCAGGTTACAGTTCCCCCAGTGGGTATATAGGTAGCTTATAGGTCCCCTAGTAGGTATATAGGCAGGTTATAGATCCCCCAGCAGGTATATAGGCAGGTTATAGCAGGGCCGGGACGATGGGCAGGCAGAGGTAGGCGATCGCCTAGGGCGCCTACCTCTGCCTGTCTCTAAGGGGCGCAGGCAGGGGCCCTGTACCTCACCGGGCTCCAGGCCGCTGCCATGGGACTGAAGTGCCGGCGGTCTCTGTATGTGCGTCCGCTCCCCACTCCGCAGACAGTGTCAGACCGGCTCCGGGTCTGACACAGCGGGGCTGCCGGGTCCTCATAGCGCTGAGGACCCGCCGCGGCCCCATGCTGCTCAGCTGGGCGGCGTTGCGATGAAGTGAGGTCATCACGACGCTGCCTGTCCTCGGGCGCACAGCCCATCACAGGCTGTGTGCCCGAGGAGCTGCTGGAGAAGTGTCCCGGCCCTGGAGGCGTGGCCTGAAGAGCAAGCAGGTAAGCATAAATGTTGTTATTTTTAACTGCCTGTGTGCCCCTATATGCCTGCCGTGTCCCCCCCCTATATCTATATTATGCCTACCTGTGTGCCCCCTATATTTTAATATGCCTGCCTGTGTCCCCCCTTTATCAAATATTACTCCCTGTGTGCCCCCTATATCTTATATATAGCTGCCTGTGTGCCCCTATATCTATATATGCCTACCTGTGTGCCCCTTAAATATCTATATGCCTGCCTGTGTGCCCCCTATATCATATTTTAACTCCCTGTGTGCCTCCTATACTATTTTATACTGCTTTGTGGCCACTATATACCTGCCTGTGTGCCCCTATATCTATATATGCCTGCCAGTGTGCCCCCTAATCTATATATGCCTGCCTGTGTGCCCCCTATATCTATATATACTTCCTGTGTGCTTCCTATATGCCTGCCTGTGAGCCCCCTATATCTATATATGCCTGCCTGTGTGCCCCTATATACCTGCCTGTGTGCCCTATATACTGCCTGAGAGTGCCCCTATATCTATATACCTGCCAGATAGTGACCTTATATACCTGCCTGAGTGCCCTATATATACCTGCCAGATAGTGACCTTATATACCTGCCTGAGTGACCCTATATTTATATATCTGCTTGTCAAAGGGGTTCAATATCTATATACCTGTTTTGAACTGAGAGGGCATATCTATATACCTGTCTAACTGATGGGGACCTATATATACACTTGCCTACTTAAGGGGACATATATACCTGTATAAGTGAGGGAACTTATATACTTATAAGTAAGGAGTTGCTTGAAATGTGAGTATTATAAGATATTTGTGTCCAAATCCTCAGGGATGAGTATTGGCCAGGAGAACTCAGCATGAAGGTGTGAACCGGATGGAGAAGAAAAGGGAAAGTGAACGACGCTGATCAGAAAAGACATCTCCTGTAAGTCAATAAATGTAACTGGTAATCACTTATATTTCTGCAGAGCGTCTATATACAACTAGTATCTAACACTATATGGTCCCTGTATGGAGGTAATATACATCTTCAAAGCCTGTGTACAGCTGATAGTCACATGTGGGGGTTGAGTTTGGTCAGGATCTGGCAGGATTATTTGATACTTATATAGTAATAGTTTTGGGTCTTGGTTTTGTAGGAGTGTTTTTTTAGTAACAATCATTTGTCCGGTAGATTTGCTCCATGTATCGGTGGATTATTTAGTGACTGTTATTTAGGGGTATTTACACTTTTCATATGTAGGTGAGCACTTTTGAAAAAGCAGATTTGTCAGGGCTGATTTTCATTGTACAGCGACTGCTGAGGTGATGGAAAGGATCTATGTGGAATGTGCAGAAAATTAGTAACAGGAACAGAAGTTTTCTCTATGTAACAATACATCCGCAGTTCACAAATGTGGGGTGAAAAAAATTCCGTTACGGGCCCTAAGCAAACGCCCCCTGGGCGCAGGTTATGACTGGTAATAAGTTACTAAGTGGAAGAGAGTAACTGGTGCAGGGGACAGACTGGTGCAGGGGGGAGAGTAACTGGTGCAGGGGGGAGAGTGGGCCTGGCGTAGGGGCGAGAGGAATTAGGGGGGGGGGCAATTTTTTTTGGAGCGAGGGGGGGGGCGCCATTGGCTGTACTTGCCTAGGGCACCAAAACGCCTTGTCCCGGCCCTGGGTTATAGGTCCCCCAGCACACATATGGGTAGGTTATAGGTCCACCAGCAGGTATATAGATAGCTTATAGGTCCCCCAGCAGGTATATAGATAGCTTTTAGGCCCCACAGCACGTATATATAGTATTTATTTGGCCTCACAGCAATATATAGGTTTAAATTATAAGCTCCCCTGTATGTATATTAATAGTTATAGCCTCCGCACATATATAGGTAGATAATAGCTCCCCTGCACACATAAGTAGATAATAGCTTCCCCCTGCACATATCAGTAGATAATAGCTCCTCCCTGCACATATAAGTAGATAATAGCTTCCCCCTGCACATATCAGTAGATAATAGCTCCTCCCTGCACATATAATTAGATAATATCTTACCCCTGCACATATAAGTAGATAATAGCTCCCCCTGCACATATAAGTAGATAATAACTTCCCCCTGCACCTTATATAAGTAGATAATAGTTCCCCCTGCACATATTTAAATAGATAATTCTCCCCCCTGCACAATATAAGTAGATAATAGCTTCCCCCTGACATATTAATAAAATTTGATTATTGGTTCCCCAAAAAGAATAGAGAAAATTTAAAAGTAAAAAACTAACCACACTCACCTGACCTCGCTCCCTGCCGCTGTTGCTGCTCCTGGTCTTTTTCTTCAGCGGCGTGACGTCACCAGGCCGCGCTGCAACGTGATGAAGCGCGCACCACCTGTGCTGTGCACTCCGGTGAGCCGCATCCTGCCTGCTCTCTGCTCCGCCAAAGCATCTAGCTGTATGTGCGTCTGGCGGATGCACATACAGTTAGTCCCGCCAGCACTGCCATCACCAAGGTCCTAAGTCGATAGCTTAGCGACTGGTATCGGCTTAGGACCCTAACGATCGGCGTCAGCGGCGGATAGCGGCGGCGCCAGGGACTACTGCCTATACCTGCCTATGGGGGAAATATACCTTCCTATACCTGTCTATGGGGAACATTAAACTATACCTGTCTAAGGGGGACATTAAACAGCCTATACCTGCCTATGTCATTTTATTGGTATCCAATTTTATTTTTGAAATTTACCGGTAGCCACTGCATTTTCCACCCTAGGCTTATACTAAAGTCAATAAGTTTTCTCAGTTGTGGCAAAATTAGGTACATCGGCTTATATTCAGGTCAGCTTATACTTGAGTATATTCGGTAATTGTTTTTCATTTGGTAAAAACCTTTATCAAAAGTAACAGAGAATATGCAACACATCATTCTAAAGGCTTAAAAAGAATAATTATTCCATATGACTAACTTTTAGGCTATGTTCACACGGCAATGACTGGGACATATTTCAGCCTGTAATTCGCGCTCTACTATGCTCAAATACGGGGTGAAATACGTCCCAGTCATTACGGTAATCCACAGTTCCCATAGAGAACTATGGGTTACGTCTCCTCTCCCCGCTCGCACAAGACGCCGCAGGGGGAGATAAGTGAAATATCAATTATTCACAGCGTATACGCACCGTGCATAATGAATGTCTATAGGGCCGGTGGGCTGCTGCACGCCCCCACTCCGGAGCGCACGCCGTAATTGCGGGCGAAATACGTCCCACAATTACGCCGTGAATAAGCCGTGTGAACCCTGCCTTATAATGCACAGAATTTATGACAATAACGTAAACTTGCTTTCATGTTTTCATGTAGCACAACATCATCACGAGAAATGTAATTTTAAGCATTTTTATTGCTAATTTGTAGTTATTATTTTTCCCAAGACTAACTATTTGACCTGACTGACTCCACACATACCTATCATTCACTGCAGGCAAGCAAGCTGAGCACCTCTAAATTCAATTTGGTATCCAGGCAAATCCATGTTTAAATTGAGCAGGAGGAAATCAGTTGCTAAGCTGTTTATCAGTGTGCAGCATACTGAATACGGACGTTATCACTTTCCTATGAATAAGACAGAAATTATATTCTCTTTAAGTTGCAGCCTTCTTTAACGTTAAATTATGTCAGTTATTCTACATTTCCTAATAGATGATGCAATGTCTGACACCTGTTACGTTTTATTTTACATGTGTTTCCTATTTGTTTGTGTATTGTATTTTGTACACGAAGCAGATGGGCTTAATCAGATAAGCTTTGGCTGTGAAACTAGAACATAAATGGATTAAAATAACTAATATCAACCAGCCTGAAACTAGATTCTTAAAGTAATGCCAGACTTCATCAGCTGATATCTTCAAAACCCATGTACGCTTTTTTGGCTTATCTATTCAGTTCAGTGCTGTCGAAGACATTAAAAAATAATGATTTCTATGACTGTACATTTGGTATATGTAAGTATATGCACTTACAGGTATAATATGACTATATGAGGCACTTTTTTTGATTTTTACTGCAATTTGTGGCACATTTTCAGACACATTTTTAGACTAGATATGCATTGTGACTAATAGGCATACTCTTACACACTATGACTATAATGTGACAGTATGAGCTCCATATTTGATTTTTGAGTTTTGCTAGATTTTGAGGGGAAATATCTAAATCCTCTTAATTATAGTAGAAATGTCATATTTACACTTGATATTTGCACCTGCGATTGGACAGCAAACTGAAGAATGGGAAGGTTAGCAGCTAACATGAAGAGTAGAGATGGGCGAATTTCTCAAAAATTCAATTCGCTGAGTTCGCCGAATTTTCCAACAAAAATAGTTTTGACCCGATTAAAAAACAGCTATTTCCTGGCTGCAGAGAGCCTGTAGGGTGTTCTAGAACGTTGTGCTATGCTCAAATATGCATTGGGAGCATGGTTTGGTTTTCATACAATGCTGTGTTTTAGCATGACACGCACATGACAGCCGCTGCTATTAGAATCGCTTCATTCTTCAATTCCCTGGGCACTTACAGGGGCAAAACTGACCAAATAACTGAAGCGGGAATGCAGCCTGACAAGGTAACGTCAGCACCAGCTTGAAAGAACTGAGCTGAGGGCCAAGATCCTACTATAACATCAAACAGCCCCCTCCTTTTACACCGACATCAGTTTATTCCCCAGATTGACAGAACTGTTCTGTTAAACACTGATACATGTAGAAGAGTGGAGAGGGTGTCGGCAGTAATTTTGCTTTGACGTTACTGATCCATGTTTCCCTTTTTTTCATCCGTATGTGTCTGCTTTCAATCGGTCCAATAATTATCAGTATTGGTAAAGCCAAAAACAAACAGGAATTGATCCAAATCAGAGAGGACCAGTAAATGGGATAGTTGCATGTCTTCTGTGTTCTGTATCCACTCCTGATTTTGGCTAACTAATCATCAGACAATCCTGATCCTTTCATTCCTTCTGACTGATGAAAAGAAGGGGAAACCAAACATAGTGGCAACGTCTAGAGTGGTGGAGGGTGGAAAAAAGCATTTGGAAACACAGGGTGTTCCAGGGGAGACAGCGGTCAGTTGGCAGCAGATGGGTAGGCCACAGAGTGGCACAATGACAAATTCTGGAGGTGACCGAAACATCAGGAGCCACAGAGTGGCACAATTGACACAGTGTGGAGGTGACGGCATCAACAGCAGCAGCAGCATGAGGTCAGAGAGTGACACAATGACAAATTCTGGAGATGGCAGCAACATCAGGAGCCCACAGAGTGGCATAATGACAGAGCGTGGAGGTGGCAGCAACATCAGGAGCCCACAGAGTGGCAAAATGACAAAGTGTGGAGGTGACGGCATCAACAGCAGCAGCAGCATGAGGTCAGAGAGTGGCAAAATGACAAATTCTGGAGGTGGCAGAAACATGAGTAGACCACAGAGTGTTCAAGTTGTTGGTGTGTCTGGGCAGGAAGCACATTCACCAAGTGGGCCGTAAAGGACATGTACTGTCCCTGACCATAGTTACAGCTCCACACGTCAGCGCTGCCGTGGAACAAACCGATAAGCTCAAGGACTGGCCCACCTACTGTTTTACGTATTTGTGAAGGGGCTGACTGCCTTTTTTGGAAAAAAAATTTGGGTTGGAAAAATCTCCACCTTTACCGGACCCAAGGCCCTTAGTTTTTCTGAATGGTGGAGAAATCCCCACATGGAAAGGGGGACTCGTATTCCCTACAAAATTGGAAAAGGGCTTTGGGCAGCTTCTGACCTTAGGATGGGTTGGACGCTAATGTTGTCTTCCCTTTGGGGAAAACGCTTTTGTTGAACCCACTGCTGGTGGGCCCTTTAGTGGCAAAGGAAACAGGAGCATCGGGGTCGGGAGATATGGCAAAGACAAAAAGCTCCCCTTTGGTAGAAGTGGTGGGGGGCTTGACTGGCTGAAATGGCATGCGTGCCACTGGGTGCTGCTTTCTGTTGCTGGGGGCAGGATGGGACCACCACATCGAGACACGTTTCTCCCAGGCCCGGGATGGTGACGCTGCATGTGTTGACGCGGGCCGGGGGGCCAAAGTTAGCTCCCCGGCCCTGCTTTCAATTTTTGCCCACAGATTTTTACATATTTCACCCTTTTTGGCTCCTCTGGTGTCTTAGTAGAAAACTGCCCCACAGCCCCCGTAGGTGAAAATTTTTCCGCCACGCCCCCCCCTGAGTGAAATTAACCCGCTGCCTCGCTGAGCCCCTTTTTCCGCTAATTTCTTGGACCTGCGAAGCGGGTTTTTAAACCCCCGGGGGCCCCTTTGGCCCCCTGACCCCGCACTGCTGCCACCATGCTGAGTCACGGCCCCCCACCAGCAACTTGCTGGCTGCGCCACTGCCTGGGCGCGCAAGTGACACCCCTTCTTCCCCACAATAAAGATGAAGCCCCCTTCTTTTACCCGGCTCCCCAAATGGATCGGCTAAATCGTCATCAATTTGTGTTTGCCCGTCACTGCTATTCTCCTCAACGGTCTAGGTATGCAGAGCCTGACTGCTTGCAACATAACCTTCCGTGCCACTCTCCAAATCACTACTTTCCCGCCTACTGCAAGAAGCAGCGGATGTCTGCCCCACCTCTTCGCTGCCAAGGAGCTGCTGACTTTCCTCAAAATGTTCGTCCTCGCTGTATAGTGGCGCTGAGCCCAGACCAAATAGTAGATCTCTGGCTGAGGGAACCGAACGGGACAGAGGCGGGTCGAGGACAGGTGAGAGCCGCTGACCCGCTCCCGGGCCATGCCAACTAGGGATTGTGTCTGATGTTCCCACCGACTCTTGGCTGGGGTTGTCAGATGTCATCTGGGAGGAAGTGGATGACCTAGTCAATCAATCAAGGACCCTTGGGCTGCTGGTCAACACACAGCCGCTAGATGACACCGGCAGTTCTGGCCTCATCAAGTCACCCATGCTGCGACGTCCGCTTACTGTGCTGCGACCTGTGCCTGCTCCAGGAATGTTTGTGCCACTGCCACTCGCAGGTAAAGAGCCTACCACCTCTTTTCCCTGACATAACTTTTTGATCAAAAAATTAAATTAAGCTTGCGTAGAAAACCATACGAAAACCAATGAAAATTAGGTTAGAGGAAAAAAAAAAGACACCCTGTATTTTTGTCCAAAATCACTGCCAATCAAGAATTTAAATTTAACCCCTTGTGTATAAAAAAACGAAGAAAAAACAATTGTAATTGGCGTATAAACAAAAAAGTAAAGACACCCTGTATTTTTTTTCCAAAATTACCGCACAAATTAAGAAGTTTTTTTAAGCCTTGTGTAAAAATCGTCAAAAAATCAGATGTAAATTAAGGGATGACCCAAAAAAGTAAAGACACCTGCTTTTTTGTCCAAATTACCGCACAAGAAGAATTAGATTAACCCTTTTTGGAAAAAATTTCATACAAAAATCCAAGTAAAAGGCTTTTTGGGCAAAATAAAAAAAGACACCCTTTATTTTTAGTTCAAATTAACCCACAACCCCGGGGTTAAAATTTAACCTTGGGTATTAAATACACTACAGAACAACCAATTTTAATTAGGCATGTATGGGACAAATACAAAACCCACCTGGGCTTTAGGGGGGAATACCCCCCAAACTACAAAAAATAATGACGGGTTAAATAAAAAGGTTAGGGTGACACACATTGTTAGGGTTTCCCCCCCCCGTTTCCCCTATAAAACGAGTTTGTTTTATAAAAATGCAATATATGCAAAAAGTGCAGTCAAATACATAAAACCTGCTTGAGTAAAAAAGGTGCAAATGACCCACTTTTTAATGGGCTTTCCCCCCCCGTCGTTATAAAAAAAATTTTTTTTAAATTTTTATGTTGAGCGATTATTATCGACAAAGTTGAAATCGGCACAGTTTTTATGTTATCGAAATTTTTAGATCGGAAATTTAGGTTAAAAATGGCATCATCTTTAAATCGCACCATTTTCGGCGCTTCCTGCCCTTTTGGGGCCCCCGCAAAATCGTTACAGAAAAGGCAGGTGAGATGTGTGTGCGATTCATGATGGGAGTGTATGGGTTTCGATTGGCTGGGAAAAAACACATGACCTCGTTTTACATAGAACAGCCCTTCCTGTTCATGATCATGTCTCTCAGGTTTTCATAGCAGTCGGGTGTGCGCTCTGCCTGTTTCCAAACGCTCAGCAAATTTTTTCTTTTCTTCACAATAAAGCTCTACTGTTGCTGTATCCTTAAACTATTAGATCAGAGATTGGAAGATTTTTTGTAGTTAGGTAGAGAATTTTAAAGGGGATCTACCACTGTAAAGTACGGGGGTGGGGGGGGGGCCCCCCGGGGGCACAAACAAGCTCATAAAGAAAACTGAAAAAAGTTCACCAAGACTTAGTGTAACCCTTTCAGAATACTTTATTTTTAACAGTTTTTCTAAATTTAAAATTTCTGGGAAATTTGGGGACCTAACTTTTATTGGGTACACATCTTTTCTAGTAACTGCGGTCTCTTGTTAGGTGCAAAAACCCCCCATTTTAATTTCAGTAACATTTAGATAGGTTTTTTTAAATTTTTCCCATCCAGCTTTTTTGATTAGCCACCTTTCAGTTAAATTAAACCAGCAATTTTTTTAGTCAGCACAGGTTGATAGTGCCAAAAATACCTTTTTATTATCCCAATAAAATTTCAGATACGTGTTTTTTTTTACTTTGTGCCCCAAACACTTTTTTCTTGAGGCACCCTTTCCTTAAATGTGAAACAGCTTTTGTAGCACCACAGGGGAAATTTAAAGGGGCCAAAAAATACCTTTTTATTATACGATACATTCAGATACGTGTTTTTTTTTTAAATTTGGCGCACTAAAAGCTTTGTTCATTGAGGCACCTTCAACTTTAAATGTGAAACAGAATTTTCAGTCACCCCAGTGAAATTGAATTTAA
>JAODAL010081225.1:0-11980 GCA_025379985.1 Phyllomedusa bahiana | reverse complement strand
AATTTCCTTTATCGTTTTTTCAGTCTCCCAAAACACAGTATTTTAATCTAGCAAAACGGAAGTCATTTTTGGACTGTCCCGTCGGAGATAGGGACCCTTTTTTGGCCCCACCGTAAAATATACCCTGCAAATAAAAAAACCCCAAAAAAAACAAAAAACCTTTACTTAGATTGTTTAAAATATTCAAAAAAACCCCTATAAAAAATTTTTTCACCAATCCCTGGATGATTTTTACAAAACCCGGTCTATCGGGTCGTGGATTTAATCCCCCCGATAAAGAGGGGCCCTCCGCTTTATTGACAGACCGTATCATACATGCGTGCAGGAACCCCTTTATATCCCATTTTAACCCAACGCGTTTCCCCCATAAAATTTTCGGGTTTTCTCAGGGGATTAAAAAATTTCCCTTACTGGGAAAAAGGGATAAATTTATATACAACGCATATTTTTAACAACAAACCACATACACCTTTTGGGTTTTGGGTAGATAAAGGGATATTAGCTTAATACTGCTGGTATGGACATGATGAACCCTTTGCAGCCCAAATTTTGTATGTTGGCCCCCCAAGGGATAGTAGGGATAAGGGTAAGATTACCCCTTGCACCCCTTAAATTTCCTAAACGGCCCCTGTAATGCAAAAATTAAAAACCCCTATTTCATAAAAGGGTCGGGGGGTTTTTAGTTTGTGCCCATTCCTGGGTTACCATGGGCATGTTTAAAAGTAATCCCTGCCTGGGTTTTCCCCGGGGCGTTCTAAATGCTAAGCGCGCAAAAACCGGAAGCGAAGGTACCTTCATTTCCCGGTAAGCGGGGGAAAAACAGCGCGTCATGAGGAAAGCCGGGGGCCCGCTCCAGCGGTGCCCGGCGCCCAATAACCAAGCATGCGCATGTCGGGACGAAAAACCCACTCGGGACCACCGCAAACAAATGGTGTAAGCCCCCCCCAGGAGGGGGAATCTAAGTAGGCCCCGGTTTTTCACCAGACCCCGGGCCGAAAAGGCGGGGGTGGACTTTGCTGCAGCCGGGGGGTTACCAGGGGGGCTACCCCTGAAATTTACTTGCTTTTCAGAAGGGAGCCGAGGTTTTAGCGGGGGGGACAAAATCTCAGGCAGGCTGGGAGTCGGGGACAGGGAAAAAGGTCAGGGCAGGGCCCAAGGTTGTAGATGTGGACAGGCAGAATGGGAGGGCAGGGGGGCAAAAAATTTTGTGGTTGAGGAACGGAAACAAAAAAGGTTTTCGGTACAAAGGTAATCAGAAAAAGGCTTAGGGAAAGCTTTCTCAAAAGGCTTTAGGGACTAAAGATCCGGCACAAGACTCCCGGAAGGGGGGAGGCTTAAATAAGGGCAGCGACCCGGCCTATACCCAATTACCCCGGTGGGATTTGGGACTTTTAAATTTCACAGAGCCGGTTTCCCCGCGGGCCTTTAAAGGGGGGCGGAGAAGCGCGCCCCCGGGGAATGGACCTGCAGCAGGAAACGCGGGGGGTTTGGGGGTAAAATAGGCAGGTACCCGGCCCGGCCCGGTGAGCGTGCCCGCCCCCCGACCTGGCGGGGGGGCGGGGGCCCCTCGGTGAAAGGGGCCCCGGGTGTGCCTGCGACCCGGGACGGGGTTCGCAGGCCCACCCGTGACATGGACATTGCACTGAAAATGACACTAAGGGGAAGCAACATGAGGCCTGCAGCAACTAAAGACCCATAGGAGTGCTGAAAGCTAATTTAACCCCTTTTAACCCTAAAAACCTGAATCCTAAAACTAATATAGGGTTAGGGTTCAAGTTCATTTTTAGGTGATTTTCACCAAAGTTTGATTTGGGTATACCCAAATCAAATTGCTCAGACTGAGGTTAAATTTGACACCAACCCAAATCTGAAACACACAACTGCTAGTTATGTAATAATTTTGTCCTGAAATACTCCTTAAAGTTTTTATAGTTTCTCTTAAAATCCAATTTTCCCACAGCAGCTAAAAATGGGACTTCTTGGCAGGCCTTTGGTGAAGACTCGGTGGTTGAAATAAGAGTTCAAAATAGGTCCTGTGCCATGAAAATAAACTCCTAGTAGCCTTGACTTTGAATTTTTTGAGAAAGACCTAGAGGGCAAAAGAAAAAAGGTATTGATTTCTTTTAGAGATGCACGAACCAGGGGGGAAACTTTTTTAAATTCTAGTTTTTTAAAGCCAAAAAGGAAGTCTAATAAATTTTTTTTAATTTAGTCAACATTCTTTCCATGGCCCATTTTTGCAATTGTTTTTCCCCTGAAATTTGTATATTTAATTTTTTTTTAAGGGATCATGGGAATAAAAAAATACAGAGGAGTTTAAAATTATCAATATTGACAATTCCATTAGGACTTTATATTTCTCAATAGGTAACCATTAAATTAAAGGGAAAGAAAAGGGGCTTTCCACAGCCGTAACAGCCACAGCAGACGCTATGGGGATTGGGTTGCCACTTTTTCTACTAAAAAATACTGGCCAGGTTCATATAGACAAAAGCAGGGGGGGTTTTTGGGAACTGGAGGGTGGGGTTTTTGAGGGGGGGCTCTTAGGAGTCTTAACTTATTCGTTTTTGTGAAGGATTTGGGAAGTGTTGGAGAAATGGAGAAAGAACAGACATTTTTTTTGGGACATCTGGTCTACTGGCAGTATGTGCTTTATGTACCAGATGTGTAGTGGACCAGGCTTTTATATCTGGCATACAGAGCATAATGCTCAGTGAAATAGCCCAATTGTAGAAAAAAAAGAGATTTAAAGAGAGGGTTCATTAAAAACCTTGGTGGGAAGCAAGAAAAAATTTAAATGCTGCATCCCGGGGTTTGGTTTGGGGATGAGGGGGTTTAATGGGGGGAATCTCTGGTAGAGCAGTGAAAGGGTTAAAAATGTATACTTGTTGGAAAAAAGCACATAAAAGGTTAATTTAAGCATCCCTGGTGCTTTAGAATAGTGAATGGGTTACTGTGAGTACCCTTGGTGGTCTAGGGCTAATGCTATATAGCTGGGGTCTTGTGGATACTTACCTGTCCAGCCTCTAGTGTTGCTCTAAATGTCACTTCCCCGTTTTCTTAAGAGCAACACTCACTGTTTCCAGGAGAGCTCTGTGAATGCAACTGTACAAATATAGTTTTTTTTTCATATATGCACTGTCCATATGTAACATACATGGTAACTAGTCATATGTGAAAATTCATCATCGAACAGGGGGGGGAAAAATTATAGGGGGTTTTTCCCTTTTTTTGGGGGATAGGCAGGAATCCCCGACACCCTTTTTCCGACAGAAAAAAAAAAAGTCTGTAAAAATGTAATCCACCGGGGAATTTGGGGTTTTTCCCGCCAGATGGTTGCCCCATATGAGCCCAGGAATTTTAAAAGTTTCAAGAAAATTGTACATTTTCTAGGAATTATGTGGAGCTTTTATAAACTGCACTTTGTATATACAGTTTTTATACACACGGGTATTTCGGGGACTATTGTCCCAAACTTTATTTTTTGCATGTTATGATGTTGTTTTAGTTTAGCTGGCAGGGGCCCATCTAATTTTGCTCTGGGACCCTATGTATTGCTGTAATGCCCCTGAGTAAGTGGTATACATACACAAAATTTAATGTATACAGGGCGTAACTTTTAAACTTTTGGGCCCCGGAGCAAATAGTAAATGGGGCCCCCCCGCACATGTGCCATTTAAATGTGTGGGCAGAAAGGCTTTTGGGGCCTCCTCAGGCTTTTAGTGCCTGGTGCGGGGTGTACCTCTGCATCCCCCGTAGCTGCCCCCGGTGTATAGTACTCAAAAGTTCTGGATCCACCGAATCTATAACAGTGAAGGCCTACAAATGCCTTTTCGGTTTTAAAGCGATTATTTCTTCCTCTCGCGGCCTTTTTCCTTGTCCCCGATCAAACCCAGAGAAGTTGTCTGACTGTATATTCTGTCAAAAGGACTTGTGATAAAAGAGGGTATGTGTAAATTGAGCAAGCACAGGAGAAAAGACATTAGTATTGAAGAATTTACTTTGGTATTGATCAAACCCATTTGGAAACTGAACATAACCTAATATCAATTTCCTCTTTAACTTTCCTTCCCCCCAAGACTCTTTCTATTTTTAAGATGTTGATGTGTCCCAGAACTGATCGTCAGTAATGCAGCTGAAAATGGCCCTCTTCTCCCAGTAGTTCTTAGCACTCACTCCGCTGCTGTCACCATGCTCACTCTAATGGATAAAGCTGTCATTCCGCAGCTAGGATATCTTGGAGGCATGCAGACGAAATTAGCAGTTCAATAATTTATAAGACATGGAAAAAAACTTTACCCAACAACTCTCATTGATTACTGTAAGTGTTTTGACTGCATTTGCCTAGTTTGCATACAGTGAGAGCTTTCAAAGTATTATTTGCTTTAATCAACTTTTTTACTGTGTATTAAAGAATTTAGTGGATTTGATACTTGCCGGGTATGAAATCAAAGTTGTATTTTAAAAAAGAAAATATAGCAATTAAATTGATGCTCCGGCTTCTGCCAGCTCTGGTCCATCCAAAAACAGGTGCGAGTGTCTCACATGGATACTGTGTATAGAGTAATCTGAGAATCATGTTCTTTCCTGGAATATTGTATGTTTAGTATGGTTTCAACATACTGTACAATGTCCTAGACATTGCTTCAACCAATTATCTGGAACATTTTACTTGTAAAACCTGCAGTCTAGTAGCGCCTCTTTACAGTACAGTGCGGTACTACATGTCCTGTACTGCTCTTTACATGAGCGGCTCCCTTGGGCACCATGTGATGGTGGTCTGATTTCTGTTTTTCTGGTACATTGGGTAAAAAGTACTTGACCAAAGAAGCTCCTGTCCTCAAAGTAGAAAGTGATTTCTAGCTACAAGCAGTTCTTTCTGATGTTATATATAAGGACTTGCTTTATCTATATTAATTGTCTCTCTAAAATCTTCATTTTGTCACCTCTGAACCAATGATCAAGTTACTGTAAAGTTATGAGTCAACATACAATGGTCATCCTGGAACCAATTAATATTGCATGTCGAGGTACCATTGTGCATGGAAACGGGGCTGGGATTTATTGAAACTGTAGTAGCAAGGTCAAGAAGGAAAGGAAGGCAGGTATGTTAACTTGCGAATTTTTTATTGTAAACCAATGGGTTGCTTTAAGTAAACTAATACATAACCATCTACAAATATGTTAATGGACAGTACAGAGATTTATTGCGTGCTCTTTTAACTCTTGTAACCATGAAATAGGGGCATCTTCTAGGTCTAAGGGAAAGAAGGATTCATCATCATCACTGATGAAAATTCTTTACTCTAGTAGCGGTGAGACTATGGAACTCACTGCCAAAAGAGGTTGCGATGGTGCATTCATTGAACAAGTGCAAGAAGGGCTTAGATCACTATGATGTTAAAGGTTATGATTACTAGACTCGGGAGATCGGACATGAATACAGGGATTTGCTGGGATTGCCAAATTTGAAGTCTTTTGTATGGAACAATTGGCATCCGCCTCATAGGAGTTATTGCCTTCCTCTGGGTCAACACAGTAAGGTTATCGGTTGGACTTGATGGACCTGTGTCTTTTTCTGACCTTATCTACTACAGTATTTTACTATGTATGTCTTTTGCAATTACACAAGATTACTTTAAGTCTTTGATAAAACATTTTCTTTCAGTTCTTCATTTCCAGGAGTTTTCATGGATGACCTTTGAAAAAGTTCATGTGTGGTCAGTGTTGAATCAACCTTGGTAACTCCAATCATCAGCAAAAGGATTTGGCCTTCTCCACTACTGTTTTTTCAAAAAAGTAACATCAACTTTATAAAAACAATTCCAAAACCGCAACAGTCTGAAAACTGACCTCCTCCCACCCGTATCCACTTAGCATAAGTTCAATTAATCAGACCAGGACTTTAATGTAGCCAAAAATGCAAGTGTATTGAAGTAGATATATACAAAAAGTAACCTTGTTTCAAGTATAATAACTTTAGAACAACAGCCTTTGAAAAGCAGCATACTTTAAAGGGTTTTGCCACGATCTCATTTCATACCTCCTGTATTCTGCTCTTCAGCTCTGTGTGCTCAGAAGGGGCGTGTGTTATTTCTTTGAATTGCATATCATGTGACTCATCAGGATGACATTACCAGGACTTTCCTCTCTGTAGTCAAAGAAAGGCCTGTTTACGTAAAGCATTGTGAGTAGCTGAGAGGTAAAGCTTTTGCCTCCAGGCACAGGGGTCCTAGGTTCAAATCCCTGTAGGAACGAAACCAGTGTTGTTGTTTTTTTTCTCTTTATCAATGCACAAACCTGATTGAGGTTTCTTTTTTATTTATTTGCACTGTTTGACTAATTACTAAGGAGTACAGAGGACAGGAGTGGAATGATAGCACCTGGGGTCTGAACACTCAGTAGCTGCTTGAGAGGAGAGGTGATGTCTGAGCATGTGTGACCAGGAGTGAAGAGCTCTCAGCCCTGGTCATTTCCCCTGGAGACGAGCTGTAAACAATGGATCACTAAAGGAGCAGCTAAAACAAAAAGTGCAGAATTTGTAATAATAATGAATGGTGAAAATGTTTATTTCATTTGCAAGCTTGCCACGTCAATTTTACTTCGTGGCAAAACCCCTTTAAGTTTTGAATGGAAACAATGTACAGTTTATCGTATTGGAGACAAAGTCCATATCTATTTATGATCTATTGAGGCTCACGCAACAAACAAATAAGCACACACATTATTGTGCTGAAACATAATGTAAGTACACTTGCATTATTGGCTATACTAAAGTCCTGGTCTGATTAATTAATTGATTAATTTCCACTACTCTTAATTTTTTTACCAGCTTAACAGCAAGGACAGGGGAAATGGGAGAAGACTGTCACTTGACGGCAGTGTTTCTCAATTTTTCTGTGGTGCTACTTAGGTTGGGATTATACACAGATCCACCATAACGTATATGGATGGCCCAGGTGCATGTCTGTTGCTTATATGGAAAATAGATGGCACCAAGATACACTATTTGAAGAAGCAAACTGTCTGAGGCAGAATAATGTGCTGATTAATGTTTTGCTGGTTAACCTTGGGTCCAATGACAGTGCCTTCTTTAAGCAGGATGTCCTGCCATACTGCAAAAACTGAAATAATTAAAGGAACAAGACAAAGAGATAAATGTTAGAACATTCCTAAAGTCCTCACATCTTAATCCAATCAAGCATCTATGTGATGGGATGGAAAATCAAAACCAACCAATGGAGCCACCACCCCACAAAATATTCTTACAGCAGAATAATCTATTTTTTGCTGCTCTATATTCTGCACAATATTCCCAAATCTTGCATTTAAAAGTATACAATGCATATGTATAACTATAGTAGGACACCCTCTCCATTGCAAACCTATATGTGTCTAAGGCCTGATCTCAGAGGCAGTTATTTTCATTTCTCTTTTCCATCATACAAACATAATTTTGGACAGAAACGGCATGGAGGCTTCTAGCAGAACCCATGGGGCTAATGAGAATCAGGCCTAAATCTACATAGGTTTTTTCTCTATTATAACATGTAGGTGTTGTTTAACCCCTTAACGACCTTGGGCGTATCAGTACGTCCCAGGGCCGCTAAGGGGCTTTGCAGGGGGATCGCTCCGCAACCCCCCCGAACAGCCGGCGGGTGTTAGCGGCAAATCGCCGCTAATACCCGGCAGTAACAGCGCCGGCGGGTGGCTCCGCCCGCTGGCGCTGTTTTACCCATCAGGCGCCGCGGCCAGGATGGCCGCGGCGTCTGAATTAACGCCGATCGGTGCCGCGCACCGATCGGTGCGGTGATCGGCATAAGCGCAGCTATGCTGCGTCGATCCGATCACCGGGCATTGCGGTGGGGAGCCGTGGGAGGGCTCCCGTCACTTACCCTGGCCGGTTTGCCCCACTTCCGTCCGCAGACAGGAAGTGGGGAAACCGCCATCTTTGTACACCCTAATGCATTGCCTATTAAATGCATTAGGTTGTATTAACAATCGCGCCACCTAGTGGTCAAGTACCACAGGTGGCCTCAATGTTACAGTAAAAAAATAAAATAATAAAGTTTTAAAGTACAAAAAAAAAAAAGTATTAAAAGTTCAAATCACCCCCCTTTCCCCATTTTACAAATAAAATCATTAAAATAATAAAAAAGTTACAAATATTTGGTATCGACGCGTCCGAAAAAGTCCGATCTATAAAAATATATCATCTTTTATCCCGTCTTCTGAACACCGTAGAAGAAAAAAAATTCCAAACGCCAAAATTGCGTTTTTTGGTCATTTTACGTCACTCAAAAAAATTGAAATAAAAATGATCAAAAAAGTCGCATGCATTCCAAACTGCTAGCGTAAAAAGTACACTTCAGCCTGCAAAAAATGCCCCCTCACTGACATCCGTAGCTGTTAGTACAAAAAAGTTATTGGTCGCACAAAATGGCGCCGTGGCGCAAATTTCAAAAATAGAAAATGTTTTGAATTTTTTTACGGTACCAAAACATAACCGAAACCCCTACATGTTTGGTATTGCCGGATGCGTAACAACCTGAAGAATACAGATAACACATTATATTTACCGAAGATTGAACGCCGTAAAAGCAAAACCCCCCGCAAACATGGCGAAAATAATTTTTTTTTCACAATTTGTCCCACTTGGAATTTTTTCGCGGTTTCCCAGTATATTCTATAGTATAGTGAATAACACCATTAGAAAGTACATCTTGTCCTGCAAAATAAAAGCCCTCATGTGTCTATGTAGGTGGAAAAATAAATAAGTTATGGCTTTCAGAGGGCGAGGAGGGAAAAACGAACGTGTCACCAAAAAAAAAAAACGCCTGGTCCTAAAGATGTTGAGAGGTAATTACTGGAAATCATTTGTACTTTCATTTCTCAGTCCAATGTCATAAGCTAAAGGTATTCCCATGACATTACATTCATCCATAAGTTTGTCAATTGCAAGTATTTAAAAAATATATTATTTACCATCCATATCCTCCAGTAGTTTTAAAGGGAATGTGTCAACAAAAATGACTTATTGTTTAACTCACATTTTTATGTTCAACACATTTTTTAAGAATTTTTGGTTATATTTTTTTTTTATTTTTCCGTATCACTTTCAGTATTTTTTAATAATTCTTAAGTCATGCAGTTTTCACTTTGGCTACTAAGCCTAATGATAGCCTGACACTTCCTGTTCTTTACACAAAGATTCTCAGTTGTCTGCTCATTATCAGCACAAAGAGGGTCAAAACTGAAAGGACTATATTTACTATATTGCCATAGGCAAACTTAAACTCTATCAGTTCTCTATCTGTAAAACACTAAAACGTAACTTTTATTATGTATAACTCTTAAACTTTATACACACTATTTAAAAACCTGATTTCTAACCTCACCATTTAACCCTTTCTACTTCTGAAAGAAGGAATAGCTCCTTTTCTATTATCAAGTCTGGTGGAGCACTACCTATTAACAGGAAAGCCTTATATATGCAGCAATTTACTAGCTCCAGTAAGGGATCCCAAGCCTCCTACTTGGGCAGTCGTCCCTAATCTCATGGACACAAAACAAATAAGGCCCCCTTGTGACACCATCTGCAGCAGGTGACACTTCTAGACAGAGGTGAGAAATCACAATTTAAAACGTCATATCTGACCTCCCTGACACGATTCACCAGCTAACCTGGCTTCATCAAGGGTTAGAGGTCCGACCACATGTGGTCTAAGCTAACTTCCTTTTATATCCTGTTAGGTACACACCCTGTTCAGGTGTTCACCAATTAGCCATCAGAGAATCCACAAAAACCCACTCCCCCTTCCACTCTCCTGCACGCACACTCATAACCTGTGCTGCTAAAGGTGCCACCATGCTCCCATAAACAACAATTCTCAGACAAGTTCACCATCTCCATAGCGGGCTTGCGCCCTTCTTACCATGCTGCCCGCGCCAGCGTACTGTATCAATAGACACTTCAGCCCTGACTGTGATGGACTTCCGTCTCATTTCTCTCATATTATTGCCTCTGCATGGCTCACCTAAAACGGACTAAGCAGAAAAGATGTTACATTCCACAGTACACTACCAGCTTTATCAACTCCCATAAACCCCTTCTCTTCCATGTCTAATATGCATATTCATTGGGAATATAAATTCCATTGTAAATTTCACCCCTATTTTCATATTATTTTTCCCATAAAGCACTTCTCCTATATATCTAATATACATATTCATTATACCTAATATATCTAGGAGAAGTGCTTTATGGGAAGATAATATGACAATAGTGTGCAGTACAATGGACGGGGAGGTCAGATATGATGTTTTAAGTTGTGATTTCTCACCTCTGTCTAGAAGTGTCACCTGCTGCAGACGGTGTCACAAGGGGGCATTATTTGTTTTGTGTCCATGAGATTAGGGACGACTGCCCAAGTAGGAGGCTTGGGATCCCTTACTGGAGTTTTAAAAATTGCTGTATATAAAAGGGCTTTCCTGTTAATGGTGGTGCCCCCAGATTTTAAATAAAAAAAAAATAAAAACTTCTTTCAGAAGTAAAAGGGTTAAAGGGTGGGTTAAAAAATCGGTTTTTAAATATGGTATAGAGGTAAAGTTATACATAAAAAAGTTACGTTTTAGTTTTAAGATAGAAACGATAGGTTTTGTTTGCCTAGGCAAAATAGTAAATATAATAAACAAAAGTCCTGTTTGTTCCCTTGCAAATTTCCCCAAATTTTTTGGGGAGACTATGTAAAACTGACACCGTGTGAATAGATAAACAGGATCCCCAGTCAAAAAGGGGGAATGTCAAGTTCACCCTTTAACCTCCCTGCACATTGATTTTTTCCCCAGGTCACAGAACATTACTAAAAAATTTTCCCTATAGAAGGGAGGGGAAAAGAGTCATCTTAAAGGGGTTTTGCCAGGATGCAAGCTTTTCCCTTTCCCTTATCAGCCAGGGAGAATGTCAACAAATCACGCGGTATGAAGGCTGGGCTGAGGGGAGGGGGGTAAGGGTAGGAATAAGAAGCGCTCAAAACTTAAAAATGAAAAATAAACAGTACAACAGTGGATTCCCAATACGCAAGACACGCCCCATAGATGCACTTTCTACCCCGGTTTCCTTAAAAACCCTTCATTTTGCCTGTCATTAGATAAAAGTGTTTTACGCAAAGGGGGCCCCGTCAGCTCCTGTTTGTATCTAGTGGAGTTTTAGGTAATAAGGGGGATTTAGAAATGCTGTAGCTCTCAGAGCTTTTCTTTTTGTAAAACATAATTTAGAAAAGTGATTAAATACCCATTTTTGGGGTTCCCACTCAAATTACATGGGGGGCAAAACCCCTTTTTTAAATTCCCATGTGCAGAAGTATTGTAAAGCACTCTGGGCTGCTGTAAAGCAGTAAAACCCAAACCCATGGCCAAAGTGAAAAATGCAAGACTTAAGAATTATTAAAAAAAATTGAAAGTCCATATTAAAAATTTAAAAAAAAAATCCCCAAAAAAATGTGTTTACATAAAAATGGACTTAAACAATGCTAATTTTAGATGAAAACCCTTCCCTTTAATCTTTTGTGTTTTTTATGTCCCCCATGTAGCGCACTATGCCTTTGATAGTGCAGGTATACCACACATGCACATTAGTGGTATCCTCAATATATAGGGCTGACATGTAAATCAAAGAGCACAGCACTGTCTTTAGAACAAATGGTACTGTAGTTAGTCAAGCATATAAGGTAGAGAAGAATCTGGGAACTGTCGTTTACAAGAGCAAAATGGTATTAACATTGGACACTTTCCCTCTAAAACAGACAATAATGAAAAAACCAGGGGAAAAAAAAGATAGTAAACTTGTTCCATTGTTTAAAGTGGAAAAGTGTTTATGATATATCTCAAAGGGTTTAGAAGTTGTGGGTTTTTTGGGAAAAAAAAGTCCTTTTTTGGAAAAAAGCCTTGTCATATACAGGATGGTGAAAAAAATTTTTTT
>JAODAL010081224.1:0-11980 GCA_025379985.1 Phyllomedusa bahiana | reverse complement strand
GGGGCCCAGGAAGGTGTTAGTCAATGTCCAGGAAACTAAAATGGTGGTTGAAAGATTTCCTTTTTCCGGCATTTTTTAAAATGTGGGGGTCATGCAGGTTTGGGGTCATGCTGGGGCCCCAGGACGGGGAAATAGTCAATGTCCAGTGAAATAAAATGGTGGTTGAAAGACTCCTTTTTCCGGCACTTTTTAAATCGGGGGGTTCATGCAGGTTTGGGGCTCTGCTGGGGCCCAGGACAGGTTAGTCAATGTCCAGTGAAACTAAAATGGTGGTTGAAAGACCCCTTTTTCCCGGCACTTTTTAAATGTGGGGGTCATGCAGGTTTGGGGCTCATGTGTGGCCCAGGACAGGTGTATAGCAATGTCCAGTGAAAACAAAAATGGTGGTTGAAAGACTCCTTTTTCCGGCACTTTTTAAATGTGGGGGTCATGCAGGTTTGGGGCTAATGCTGCGTTCCAGGAAGGGATATTCAATGTCCAGTAAGTAACATGATGGTTAAAATCTTTACTGCCTTCTGGCACTTTTTAATTTGTGGGTTGATGCGGGTTTTAAAGGGGTCAGGCTGTGGTACAAGACAGGGATAGTAAAGGGTTTCTGTGACTTTTTTTCTGTGGATTTTTTTTAACCTAAGTGTGTTGCCAAAGATGTAGCATGTATCCTTTAAATGTTGTGGATGTTAATTTCAGCTTCTCCACCCTTGTTTGGGTGTAATAATGAAGGTGTTGTTGCTTCCCTTTGACTTTAATGGTCATCACGCATAATCGATGCTCACTATCGAAAAACCTTATCGATAGCGGCCGACTATCGACTATCGATCGATCTCGATAGCCAACGCAATCACTCAACACTATTACTGACATTTAAGTGGTAATTTAGTATCCTTGACGCTTTCCGCACCCTCTTCATTCCCGGTGTGGAATCCCATTCAGTCTGATGTCACTTTGTGGCTCCTGATGTGGTCTCATTTTTTGTCAGCTTCATGAACATATGCTATCATAATGGCATTGACTCACCATACCTTAGCAAGAGTGACTGTTACGGGTGTCCCTGCGACCCTCGGGTCGGGTCGCAGGCACACCCGCAACGCCGCGGCACCTCCTGCTGCGGCCGGTGCCGCGGCCCGACGCTGGGCCGGGGGACACCCAAGCACGTCTGGGGAACACTTACCCGTCCACGCTCCTGGTCCGTCTGGCGCGCGCTCCTGCTGCCGGCCCGGGTGCCACGCGTGCCCTCTTTGTCCGCACGTAGCGCGGCACTGCGGGAAATTTAAAGGGACAGTGCCCCCAGGGGATTGGTTTTCACCGGGCACGGTCCCTTTTTTAAAGCCCTGCCTCTTCCCCAGACCTTTGCCGAATCGATAGTGCCTTGTGCCTGGAGAGGAAGGTTCCTAAAGTGTCTTTACCTTTACTGTGTACCGTACCTTCTGCCTCCGTCCCTTGACCAAACTTGCCGCCTGTCCTGCCCTTCTGCCTGTCCCCGACTACGAGCCTGCTTCACGATTTTGTACCACGCAACACCTCGGCTGCCACCGCAAGAAGTAACGTCAGGGGTAGCGACCTGGTAGTAATCCGCCGCAGAAAAGTCCACCCCGCTTTGCGGCGGGCTTTTGGTGAAAACCGGACCTACTTAGATTCCCTGGGTGGCTTACTCATCGCTTGTGGTGGTCCAGTGGATCCACTACCACATCCGTAACAGTTCGATTCGGCCATGGATACCGCCAAGGTGCCTCTACCGAGCGTCTCCGACCTCACTACCATCGTTGCTCAGCAATGTAAGCTGATCGCGCAGCAAGCGCAACATCTGAACCAACTGACTTCTATGATGCAACAGTCCGGGGCCAATCAGCAGCAGCAAACGGCGGCCGTGGCTCAAGCAGCAGCAGCGGATCTGGCGATATTCTTGCAGGAGTTCCGCGGAGTCTTCGAAGAGCCTGCCCGCGCCTCGTCTGCTGAAACCGCTTTATTAAACCTACAGCAGGGGGAACTCCTCGTTAGCGACTACGCCTTTGCAATTTCACACCTTAACCTCTGAATTGGCGTGGATGATGTTTGCGTTGTGCGCCCCCTTTCAAGAAGGGCCTATACGGCCAGATTAGGATGCCCTCGCCCCCTGGGACTCTCCGACGTCATTAAGTGAGCTCATCCATCTGGCAACCGCTTTAGACATCCGTTTCTCGGAGAGACGGGGGAGCTCCGCCAGGAACGCGAACCAGCTCAAACACGTCGGCTACCCCGTCTTGCACCAGTGTTTCAGGGTCCTCCACTGCCTCCCTCCCAGCACCCTTGGAAGAGGCATGCAAGTGGACAGTACCCGCTGTCTCCGCAAGAGCTTGCCCGATCGGCGTGAGGAGAAGTTGTGTCTCTACTGCGGGCAGCCCGAACACTTCCGTAGGGGTTGCCACTTTTCGGCAAGTCCGGGAAACGCACGAAACTAGGATTCGTGGGAGAGGCGTCCCTAGGTGTGAGTAATCCCTCTCCACGGCTCATGCTGCCAGCTCTGGTACGTCCCAATTCGGAAATCTCGTTCCGAGTGTCGGCCTTCCTGGATTCCGGATCGGCTGGGAGCTTTAGGGGATGCTTCCTTGGTGACCAAGTATCGTCTCTCGGTGGTCCCCCCTAGACCAACCCTTGGTCATCTCCTTCCGTCAGTGGGTGAACTATTAAGTGCCCTCCATCCACTACCGGACTGAACCAGTGGTCTACAAATAGGAGCCCTGCACAGGGAAGGATCACGTTCTTCGTGTTACCCCGTTCTTCCTCGGTTTGTTCTACTGGGGTTTCCCTTGGCTACAGCGTCACGCCCCTATGCTGGATTGGAAGACGGGTGAAGTTTTGCGTTGGGGCCCGGACTGCCAGTCTCGTTGTCTTTCGGCACCCCGCCGGGTGCGCCCCAGTCCTCCTCAGTCCTCTCCCAAGCCACTACCTGGTTTACCGCAACCTTATCAGGACTTCCAAGTTTGTTTTTTCCGAGAGGCGAGCTGAGAAGAAACTTCCTCCTCATCGCCCTTTATGATTCCCCCATAGCCCTTTGTTTACCCGGGACCAGCCCTCCCGGGGGGGGGTCTCACCGCTCTCCGTACCGAAAACTCGGGCGATGTCGGCTATGTAGAAGAAATCTATGAAAGGGTTTCATCCGCAAAATCTAATTCTCCGGCGGGTGCCGGATTTTTATTTGTGGAAAAGAAAGATGGACCCCTGGGGACGTGCTTTTGACTACTGTGGTCTAAACAAGATCACCATCAAAAACCCGGTACCCTCTGCCTTTAAATCAGGGAAAACTCTTTGACCGTTTCCGGGGGGGCCAAGGTCTTTTCTAAATTGGACTTGCGGGGGGGCACATAATCTCATCCGGATCCGGGGAAGGCGACGAGTGGAGACGGCTTTCAATACTGTGATGGGCATTTTGGGAGTATCTGGGAAATTTGCCCTTCGGCTTATGCAACGCTCGGCCTTTCTTCCGGGAAATTTTGTAATGACATTTTCAGAGACCTCCTATATGTCTGTGTAGTGGTCTACTTAGATGACATCCTGGTATTTCCCCGATCTGGGATCCCACCGTTACATGTGCGCCAGGTCCCAGACGCCTTTCGCGGGGAACCATCTATACGCTAAAAATGGAAAGTGCCAATTTCACCCGACCAGCCTCCGTTTCTTGGATATATAATCTCTGATACGGGTCTGGGATGGACCCCACCAAATCTCTGCGTTCTACAGTGGCCCGACCCGTTGGCCTGCGGGCTATACAACGTTTCCTGGGTTTCGCAAATTACTACCAACAATTTCATTCCGCACTTTTTTTAACGTTGGTAGCACCAAATTTTGGCCCTTACAAAAAACATGCCAAAAACCCCAAACTGTGGCCTACCGGTCGCCGAAGAAGCCTTTTCCAAGTTGAAAGGCGCATTCGCCTCCGCACCGGTGTTATCCGGCCAGATACCGAGAAACCCCTTTTTTCTGGAAGTGGATTGCTTTCCCTAGGAGGGTGGAGCTCTGCTCACCCAAAAAGGGGCCCAAGGGCAAGACTCGGGCCTGCGGGTTCTTTTCCAGGACCTTTCACCAGCAGAGAAGAAAAATAACCATCGGGGATCCGGGAACTTTTAGCCATTAAACTTGCCCTAGAAGAATGGCGCCCCTCTGGAGGGTGCTCGTTTCCCGTGAATATCTTCACTGACCACAAAAAACCCCCTCTATTCCAGAAAAGCACAACGTCTGAATCCTCGTCAAGCGGATGGTCTTGTTCTTTGCCCGTTTCAACTCATCATCCACTTCGACCGGCAGAAAAGAACCTCAAGGCCGATGCTCTATCCCGTGCCTCCGATTGTTAGTGGGGAGGTGGAGGGAGGCGGCCCCACAACATATTGTACCCGGAAACGTTGATGTCTGTGGCCCCACTAACCTCCAAGGGGTACCCCCAGGGAAGACGTATGTGCGTCCTGCGCTCCGGTTGAGGGTCCTGAAATGGGGTCACTGTTCCCGCATAGCCGGACACCCTGGGGTTCGAAGGTCTTGTTCGTTGATTTCCCCGGGTTTTACTGGTGGCCTGGTCTCGTTTTAAAGATGTAAAGGAGTTTGTGGGGGCCTGCACCCCTGTGCCCGCATAAGTCACCTCGCCAAAGCCTGCGGGACCCACTCCAACCTCTGCCGGTGCCTAGCTGTCCTTGGAGCCATATTGCCATGGACTTCATAACTGACTTACCGCCCTGTGAAGGTAATACGGTCATTTGGGTAGTCACTGACCGGTTCTCCAAGATGGCTCATTTTTTTCCCTTGCCGGGCCTTCCTTCTGCGCCTCGGCCCCGCCAATATTTTTTTTAAACACATTTTCCGTTCTGCATTTGGGTTCCCCTTACATTAGTCTCAGGACCGGGGGGAGTCCAGTTTGTCTCGAGATTTTGGTGAGGCCTTGCTCGCTACTGCAAGTGGAACTGGACTTCTCCTTTGCGTACCACCCACAATCCAATGGGCAAGTGGAGAGGGTGGGAAACAGGTCCTAGGTACTTATCTCCGCCACTTCACTTCTTTCCCAAAAAAGATGACTGGTCCAGTCTACTACCTTGGGCGGAATTTTCGTATAAATTTCCCCGGACTCTGATTCCGCTGGGGCATCCCCCTTCTCCATTGTCTTTGGTCGGCATCCCCGCCCCCCTTCCTTGCCCTCTGCCTCCTCCGATTTTCCCTGCTGTGGACAGTCTGGTCCGTGACCCACGCTGTCTGGGGGGACGCGGGCCAGTCCCTGCTTCAGGCCCCGGCCCCTATGAAGACCCAAGCGGACAAAAAAAGAAGACCCCTCCTTTCCTTTGTCCCGGGGGATAAGGTGTGGCTGTCTGCCAAATATTTTCCATTTTAAAATCCCCAGCTACAAGCTGGGTCCCCGTTTTTTAGGTCCCTTCGAGTCCTGAGGCGCATTAATCCTGTGGCCTACAAAACTCCGGGCCCCCCCTCCGACCATGGCGCATCCCAAACTCCTTCCAGTCCCCTACTGAAGCCGGTCACCCATAACCCCTTCTCTCGGTCCGTGGTTCCCCCGTCTCCGTAGCTGATTCCCCAAAATTTTTGCCGTCAAAGAGATTTTGGCCCCTAAGACGGTTCGGGGGAAGGGCGGGTTTTTTTTGGTGGACTGGAAGGGGTTTGGGCCAAAGGAAAGGTCGTGGGGAGCCGGAGGAAAACATCCTGGATAGGGGTCTCTTGTCTAAGTTTTTGCGGGCCAGAAAGAGGGGGAGGCCTAAGGGGGGGTATGTTTCGGGTGTCCCTCGGACCCTCGGGTTGGGTCGCAGGCACCACCCGCAACGCCGCGGCACCTCCTGCTGTGGCCCGGTGCCGCGGCCCGCACTCGGGCCGCAGGGCACCCCGGCACGTTGGGGAACATTACCCGTCCACGCTCTGGTCCGTTCATGGCCTGGCACTGCCGGGAAATTTAAAGGGGACAGTTGCGCCGGTGATTGGTTTTACCGGGCACGGTCCCGATTTTAGCCCTGCCTCTTCCCCCGCACCTTTGCCGAATCGATAGTGCCTTGTGCCTGGAGAGGAAGCGTTCCTAAAGTGTCTTGACCCGTTTACTGTGTACCGTACCTTCTGCTCCGTCTTTTTGACCACGAACCATTGCCGCCCGTCCTGACCTTTGCCTGTCCCTGATAGAGCCTGCTTCCGATTTTGTACCAGCAAACACCTGGCTGCCACCCCAAGCAAGTCACGTCAGGGATAGCAACTGGTAGTAATCCGCCGCAGCAAGTCCATCCCGCTTTTCGGCGGGCTCTGGTGAAAACCGGACCAACTTAGATACCATTCCCCTGGCGTGGCTTACATCACCGCTTTTGGTGGTCCAGTGGATCCACTACCACATCCGTAACAGTGACGAGGTGACATCAGATCAGAAGTGAGGTTGAACAAGGGGCGATGAGGTCACATCAGAACGAATCTCAAGGACAAGACAGGAGAAATATCCATAACTATAGCCAAGGTCAAAATCAGGGTTAGAATCAGAGCAAAGGAAAGACTAGGAGCATTAGAGAATGATAAGCTAACCATTCAAACAAAAGTTTCTGAAAACCAGCTTGCTCAGCTGCACCATTGTGTCATGGAAAGCACCCAGACGTCTCCTCTACTGTGTTTTTTTTTTTGCTGGTAGCCAAGACTATTCTTCTATCCTGGATAAAATTAATCTGGCAGGCAATTTAAAGTGGCTTCCAGTCTTACACACCTTACCTTACCTGTGGATCAAAGCACAACCTTTGGTTGTCTATAAGGACTTGGCTCTGATTGTAACCCTAAATTTGACCTTGACTCTATTTCTAAATATTGCTTCTATCTTGTCTCTTGGATTTGTGGCCTCATTCTTCTGGTTTCACTCCTGGCATACCATATCCTGTATAATTACCAAATACACATGTGCTTACATATGTGGGCAAATCATGAGTGCAGAAACATCTAATAAAATGCAGTAGCACCTCACAAAAAAGCATATATTCTTGTTCAAAATAACAAATGCACAACAGCAGAGTGTGATAGATAGTCTCAATTTTACCATGCTTTGGCAACTTTTACCCATCACACAGTGGTGTAGTTAGTACAGCTTTTTCTTCTATCAGAGAAAAATGCTAGTTCTCTCCTTCCCCCTGATATCAAGCTTTATGGTATTGTAATAGTAATAGTATTAGTTAATAGTATTAACCTGCAAAATACAGATAGCATGTCATTTATCCCAAACAGTGAATGCCATACAAACTAATCTCATATATGTTTTCAACTGCCTTCAACGTGCCATACACTTTCAATATATGCCTCGGTTCAGGGTTCCTCTTTATATACCCTTCTTACGTAATCTTCAATAATATACAACATCGAGGCCCAAAGCCAAAACGTTTTCAAAAAAACTTTATGTAATTTTTAAAAAAATCACCACATCAAATTTTACAATTTCAGCATATAAAATAATGGTGGTAGTTTTGCATTGTAGTCCATTCCTTTCTATTGACAACCACTCCTTTAGCGAGTCCACAGGTACTGCTGATAGGACTTGCAACAGAGCTGATGCGCACTATCCGCAACGTTTTTGGAAAAAAGTTAATCCCTTTTTCAAGCAAGCAAGAAGGAGAAAAAAGGAATAACTTTATTCCGAAACGTCGCAGGATAGTGCGCATCAGTCTGTTGCAAGTCCTATCAGCCGTACCTGTGGACTCGCTGAGGAGTGGTTGTCAATAGAAATGGAAGAACTACAAATGCTAACTACCACCATTATTTTATATGCTGTATTGTGAAAATTTGATGTGGAGATTTTTTGAAAAATTACATAAAGTTTTTTGAAAACGTTTTTGCATTGCCTCAATGTTGCATATTGTTGAAGATGCCATAAAAACTAAACCAGCAAAAATAGTGCACGCAATATGCAGTGCTTTGTGTGTGGCACATGGTGGCTCCGTGGGTAAGGGGGCTGTTGCACAAATCCTGATTTTTGTAGCCTCCTGACATGCTTTACATATACCTAAATATACATAAAACTAAATTTAAATGATAAGTAAATATTTTGTTGAAAGTGGCAGCAAAAATGTTCTTTGAACTTTGTTTTATGTATTGGCTTCAAAGGTATAAGAACGTAACTTAGAGTCAATTAATCAAGCCATTAAAATGACTAGAATAGTACATTACTATTACATTTGAATACAAATGGCTTGTTTAAAGTCTATTCTTTCTTGTAACCCAATCGGCTGGAATAAAAGAATTTGAGGAAAGTTTCTGTAATTTAATTCTTTAAAAAGACTTTGTATGTCAATAGAAACAGCCAGGGGACCTCTGGAATGAATGTTACTTCACATTTAAAATTAACAATTTAAATAAGCCTTGAGATTTTCTTCTCTTTTTCTCCCCAAAGAACAGAACTCTGTACATTTTATTTAAGCAAAATTTGCTTCCTAAAGAGTTGAATTACACAGACCTGAACAATTGTCTATAAAATATAGTTGTAAAAGAATGAATGAGTACATAAAAAATAAAAATGATGCTGTTTATTCAATTTATCAGAATAATTAATATACATACACACATGGACAAAATTGTTGATACCCTTCTATTAAAGAAAGAAAAACATGCAGTTTTCTTTCTTTAATTGAGGGGTTCAGAAATGTCAGAAGTAATTAATTTAAACTGACTAAAAATAAACAAATGAAAATGAGACATTGCCTTTGAATTCTGGTACAACTGAAAAAAAAAAAAAACTAATGAAACTGGCTTAGACAAAAATGATTGTACCCTTAACTTAATATTTTGTTGTACAACCTTTTGAGTCCATCACTGCAAAAAAAGGATTTGTGTAACTCTCAATGAGACTTCTGCACCTGCCCACAAGTATTTTGTCCATCTCCTCGTAAGCAAACTGCTCTAGCTGTTTCAGGTGTGAAGGTGCCTTCTCCAGACTGAATGTTTCAGTTCTTCCACAGATGTTCAATAGGATTCAGATTAGCGCTCATAAAAGCCACTTCAGAATAGTCCAGTGCTTTGCTCTTATCCATTCTTGGATCTTTTAGCTGTGTACTTTGGGTCATTATCCTCTTGAAGGACCCATGACCTATGACTGAGATCAAGCTTTTTGACAATGGGCAACATATTTTGTTTCAGAATGCCTTGATGATTTTTAGATTTCATTATACTTTGTAAAGATCTAAGACACTCTGTGCCAGATGAGGCAAAACAGTCTCAAAACTGAACCTCCTCAATGTTCCACAGTTGGTGCATTTTATTTTTTTTTGCATGCTTTATTTTTGTGTTGGTAAATTTAAAAGGGGCTGATGTGAAATTTCCAGTTTTTGTCTCATCTTTTTAAAGGACATTACCCCAAAGGGCTTTGTGATTGGGCCCAATTTTCTTTTTGAAATTTCCCCGGTTTTTTTCTTTTCTTTTGTTTTTGTAGGGGTCTCCTCCTTCATTTAATTTCCTTTGGGTCCAACTTTAAAGGGAACAGTTTTGGATGGGGTGTGATTGGAAAATGATGCTTTTCTTGACTTTGGAGTTAAACCTTTAATTTTGAAGTTGTTCTGGACTTTTTGGGTTTTTTGTTTGGGGGGTTCCTAAAATATCTAAAAAGTTTTTTTTGGGTGCGGGTTTGCCCACATTAAAAATTTGTATTTTTCATCAATGTAAAAAAAAACAAGAAAAATTTTCCCAAAAATTTGTTGGTACACCCTTTTTCTTTTAAAAAAAGCTTTGAAAGGCTTTTATAAATTTCCCGGTGGTTTATCCCAAAAACGGGATATTTTTTTATTGGCAATTTGGGAAATGTTCACCCATTTAAGCAAACCCCCTCTTATTATTTTTATGAATTATAACAATCACCAAATTTAATAATCTTTAAAAAGAATTTTTCCCCAATTGGCCCAGTACTAAATCCCCCACCTCAAAATTTATTTGATTATGCTAATTACTCTTAAGTCCCCTGGTTACCCATCCCAGGGACATTTTGGCGAAATGTAAAAGGGAAAGTGGTTTTCGAATTTGAATAGTTGATTCTTTTTTTTCGGTTTTTAAAATTTTGCATCTGATGTTTAAAAGTGTTTTTTTTCTTTTGGGTTAAAGGGGTGTGTAAAGTTCGGACCTAAACCAAATTGTGTTAGTCTCATTAGGGGCTTAGGTGCATTAGTGATGTGCCTGTAGAAATTTGGGGGGTTATGGGACAAACCGGGAAAAATAAAAAAGTCTTTAAAATTAGCATTTTCAGTGAAGGGAAAATTAGGGTTTTACTAATCCTCCCTAGGGGGGGGAACAAAAAGGCCCAAAGCAAGACCTGTGCGGGTGCGGGCTCTTGCGTATGAGAAAAAAAGGGGTTGGAGCAACAAAAAATAAAATTTTAAAATTTTATTTTTTATTTAAAAATTTTAAACAAAAAAATCTGAACAACAAAATCAAGGGGTTTTTTAAAAATTTAAAAAATTTGTTTTAGATTTCTTTAAGTTTTAAATACTTTTTTTAAAGGGGGATTATTTTTTTTTTTGGGGAAATTATTAAAAAATTTTTTTTATTAATTTATATGTCATATTTTTCTTTTACATTTTAAAAAAAAAAAATTTGTTTATTTTTGAAAATTTTAAAATTAAATAATTTTTTATTAATGTAATAGTGAAAAGGGTTGGGGAAATTTTTGGGGAACATTTTTTCCCCCTTTAAGAAAAATTATCCCCCACTTTGATTTTCAGGTTTAAGGCGGGCCCCACATTGGGGATAGGTTTGCCGGGCCCAGAACAGTAATGCGCCTCAAGTTTTGTGGGAACCCAAAATTGTTGTGAAAATATTAAGTTTTTGGGTGCGAAACGCCTCCGGGAACCCCCCCAAAGAAGGCCCCCCCCAAACCCCCATTATGTTTGGCTTTCGAAAATTTTGGGTTTTCTTATGAAAAATGGGGATTTAAAAAACATTTTTTAGGTGATTTGCATCGTGGGATCTTAGTAGGGCTTGTATGCCGGGGAAAAAGGGTCAAAAACCCCTTATCATGCCCCCCCTAGTGATTTTAAAGATATCTAAAGGTCAGTGGTTCTATGCGCTTTAAGAAAAAAAGGCTAGTGTCTAATTTTTTGCCCCTAAAATGTAGATGGTTTAAAATTTTTCTTTGGTAGATAAAAAAAGCCTTTTGTGGTTAAGGAGCTATGTTGAGTTTCCCCCAAAACAATAAAAGAACAATGTTCTGGAAAAAAACAGTTTATAAGGAAGCTGAAAAAATTTAACCTTGTTTTATAGAACTATAGAATTTTTGACAGAATCAGTTCCCCCTTCTTCCCCGTTACATTTTTTTTCTTAAATTTTGTCATCAATTTTCCTCCTGTCCACGGAGGTTGGCTGCAGACCAATAACCCTTAAACTTTTGAATAATATGTGCAACTATAGTAGCAGGACATCAACATTTCTTTTTCCGAGGTTCAGTATGGTACACACCATGATACCAAAGAGCTGTGATTATTTTTTACCTTCAATTCTTTTAAACCTTTTTTTTGGGCTACATCTTTTTATCCCAAGCCGTTGTATTATTTTTTTTTTGTTTGTTTTTTTTTTTGTTTTTTTGATCCACAATTTAAATCAGACCCCATTAATGAAATGTTTAGGTCTTAAACTATTTTTTTGCCCTTTTTAAAACCCAAAAGTTTTATACATGAGGCCTGTGTTGATTTTTATTAATTTTATTTTCAGTAAATTTTAATGTATTAATACTTTTATTAGTTTTAAGCTATTTTAATGACCGTTGTGGGTTTTTCTTTCTTTAATGAAAGGGTACCGACAATTTTGTCGAGGTTTGTATTTCATTGCTGCTTTTAAAGAAGTTTTCCTTCACCATATATTATATTGAACTGTACTCCTTTAGATTCACCTTAAAAGGGTTCTCTGGTTTAGAATTTATTTTCATACATTTTAAAATTCTAAGTTCAAAGAGATGGTACCCTTGGTCGTTTTTTTATCTTTGCCAGAAAAAAGAGTGATTCAAGAGAGTCTCTTATGGGGACCTGTC
>JAODAL010081223.1:0-11980 GCA_025379985.1 Phyllomedusa bahiana | reverse complement strand
TTAATTTTAACATTGAGAGATAAAAATATCCAAAATAAATCCAGAAAATCACTTGGGTATAAACTATATAAATGTATTTGCTTTTTGCCATGAATAAAAAAAGTATTGATCCCTCTGCAAACAAGACTTAATAGTTGGTGGCAAAACCCTTGTTGGCAAGCACAGCAGTCAGATGTTTTTTGTAGTTGATAATGAGGTTTGCACACATGTCGAGAAGAATTTTGGTCCACTCCTCTTTGCAAATCATTTCTAAATCATTAAGATTTTGAGGCTGTCGCTTGGCAACTCGGAGCTTCAACTCCCTCCATTTTCTATTGGACTACGGTCTGGAGACTGGCTAGGCCACTCCATAACCTTAATGTGCTTCTTTTTGAGCGACTCCTTTGTTGCCTTGGCTGTATGTTTTGGGTCATTGTCTTGCTGGAAGACGTAGCCACGACCCATTTTTAATATCCTAGTGCAGGGAAGGAGGTTGTCTTTTATAAAGGTGACTATTTAAGACAGCTGTCTTTAATGCAGATAATGAGTTGATTAGGAGCATTTAACTGGTCTGTAGGAGTCAGACTCTTAATGGTTGGTAGGGGATCAAATACTTATTTCTCTCAGCAAATAAATGTATATAATTTATACAATGTATTTCTGGATTTTATTTTGGATATTCTATCTCTCAATGTTAAAATTAACCTACCCTAAATTATAGACTGTTAGTGGGCATACTTACACAATCAGCAAGGGATCAAATAATTATTTCCTTCACTGTATATCTTAATTTTCTATTCTCCAACATTTTTTGAGTTGCCTCCCTACATATTAGAATTAGTATGTAGTAAATTAATGGCTTTTTGTACAGCTACCCTAAAGGTGTTGTACTTTAAAGCTGATTGCCGGAGTCCTGACTTCTTTGAAGGGGTTTTCTCACTGCAAACATTAGCATTCAATATGTAGGGATAGGTAATTGAAGACTTTTTCTCAATACACTGGTCAAAATATTTTACTTTAGTCATGAGATAAGAGATAGTGCACACAGGTTTCTATGGTTACCCGGTTACCCGAACATAACTGTTATCTGATTAGAGGATAAAGCAGAGACCATGGAGTGACATCACCATGGACAGATGACTCAGTCTGGAGCAATCCATTTATCTCTAACAAGATTACAGATAAGCAATTGTTTTTATTCCTCACAGCAAATGCACCTTGTGTTTACTAAATATAACATATCCTGCACTTATCAGTGCAATGGCTCCGCTAGTTGTAGAAAAGATAAATATGCTAATCTCTACTATAGAACCTCAAAGCCTGAGGAGACAAAAGGAGTGTAAAACTGTTTGTGACTCAGCTTGGGAAAACCCCTTTAACCCTTGGTATCAGTTGCTTTTGCCAGGAGAAGTCGCGGCCAGCCACACATATCAAATGATTGGCTCTCATAAGATCACAAGGTCCGTCATTTAGGGATATGATTATGATTTCTTTAAATCCAAATGTTACATGTTCGACAACCATGTGAAGTCACAGCGATAGTAATTAAATATTCCTAAAACATGAACTGATCCATATTGAACCAAATTGACAATGAAGAGAAGAGTTTGCTACTCTTGGAGCAAACAGTTAGTGGGCTAAATTTTGAGGGAGGGGAGGATCAGCGGAGGAGCCAAGTATTTTGGGTTAATGTAGACAGGGGGAGTTCTAGGGGTACCAGAAAAAGGAAGGCCACTTCTCCTCCTAGATTCCTAGCAAAATTGCCAAGTTGGGTGATAATGCTGGGGAATCAGTCTAAAGAAAGGGCAGCCCTAGTGGACACTGCTCTTCCTACACTGGAAGAGCAGCCCAACTAGTAGTGGGGGGGATGGGAATGCAGGTAAGAAAAGATAGTTAGTAGTTGTAGGGATTCTATAATCAGGAAGACGGATAGAATAATTTGCCCGCCAGGCCCCGCCTCAACCGAATGGTTTGCTGCCCTCCCTGGTCCCGGGGGTTTTGGGGCATGTGGTGGACCGGGTGGATAAATTACGGGGAGGGGCTGGCGATGACCCAGCTTTTTGTGGTCCGTTTTGGGAAAACCAATGACAGAATACACGTAGGTGAGGTTTCCAAAAAGAATAATTTTAAAGAACAGGCTCAAAGCTGAAGGGAAGGACCTCCAAGGTTGTGTTCTCCTGAATACTGCCGGTGCCATGCGCTACTCAGGAAAGACAGCGGGAGCTCAGGGAGTTAAATGCTTGGCTGAAGTCTTGGTGTAGGACAGAGGGGTTTGGGTTCTTAGAGCACTGGGTGACTTTTCATTGGGGTACAATCTGTTTTCTACAGATAAATTGCACCTGAATGGAAGAGGTTTGCTGTGCTGGGGGAAAGAATTCTAGAAGTGGTGCGGGAGTATTTAAACTAGGAATGAGGAGGGAGGACAATATAGAAAATGAAGGAGTAAATAGGTTAGAGAGTGTGCAGACTATATCAGCGGGTGGAGAAGCTGAATGGGGGAGGTGGAGTAGACAGTGGAAAAGGGAAATACCATGTGTTGCAAACCAGCATTGAAGATATGGGTTTACCCACAATTTTTTCATGTAATCTCATGCCATCTACTTATTGTGTAATAAATAATCACATGCTGTCCACTAAAGGTATAATGTATAATCCCATGCCATCATCTGAAAGGGTAATGTATAATCCCATGCCATCTACCAAAGGAGAGATGTTTAATCGAATCCGCATCTGAACGGGTTTAACTTAATCCCATGCCGTCTACTGAAGGGGTAATTTTATCCCATGCCGTCTAATGAACATGTTAGATACAATCCTAAACCGTTACGGAAAGTGTAAAACTGAAGGGAACTTAAATGTCTATTCAAAAAATGCTAGAAGTCTGCAACCCAAAATGGGGAACTTGAGGCGCTTGTTGTAGAGGAACTGATTGATATGGTAGTTATTGCTGAAACATGGCTGGACACCACAGCATGATTGGGAAGTCAACCTTCAAGGTTTTTAATCTATTTAGGAAAGACAGAGCGAACAGGCGGGGAGGAGGACTGTGTCTTTATGTAAGGAGTAATATGAAGGCAAAGTGAAAGAGGTAATACAGGGCGAGTAGCTAATAAGTGGAAATATTGTGGGTGGAAATACAAGGGGAATAATACGGGAAAATATTAATTTTGGGGTGTTATCTATAGACCCCCGAACATCACTGAGGAGATAGAAGAACAGATCATAATCAAATGGTGCAGGCAGCACAGGCAGGTCCCAGTGATAATAATGGGTGACTTTAATTTCCCAGGCATGATTTGGGTCACAGTTCTGCATCAACTAAAAGGGAAGGAATTCCTCAATCTGTAGAGGATAATTTATGGGGCAGTTTGGGGAGGAACCCACTAGAAGTGATGCTCTGTTGCATCGGTCATTTCTAACAAAGCAAACTAGTCGGAGCGGTCACGGTTTCTGAAAATCTTGGTAGCAGTGACCATAATATAATTCTTTTTTAGCGTAAACTGGAAAAAAGAAAACAGAGCGGGAAGGCAAAAACTTTTAAATTTTTAAAAAGGGCCAAATTTTCCTTTTTGGGACAGATGAAAATACAGGACCTGGACTGGGAGCAGCTATTAGCAAATAGTGATAAAGAAGCCAAGTGGGGGAACTTTAAATAATGCTTTGGGGAAATTTATTGCAAAATTTTTCCTATGGGTAACAAGTATAGGCGACTAAAACTAAAACCAACTTGGCTTCTACCTTCTTTAAGAGGGCAATAACAATAAAAAAGGGCATTTAAAAAATATAAGTCAGAGGGGTCAGCATCAGCCTTGAAAATTATGGGAAGCTTAATAAAATCTGTAAAAAAGTGAAAAAAGTAGCTAAAATTCAAAATGAAAGGCAGGTGACCAAGGACAGCAAGACTAACCCCAAGAAATTCTTTAAGCATATAAAATGCCAAAAAGCCAAAGTCAGAGCAAGTAGGACCCCTAAAAAACCTGTGATGGGGACTGGTCATGGTGACCAAGAGAAGGGAGAGGAACTAATAGGTTCTTCAGCTCAGTAAATACTATCAATGAGAAAAGTAGTTTTATGGGGTGGGCCAAGTGCAGATGTAGGTGGTGCCAGTACTGCTAATACATCATCTGCTATAATTAATTGGCTCAGTGTAGAAAAAGTCAAAGCCAAGTTAAATAAACTGAATGTGGACAAGGCTCCAGGCCCTGATGGCATCACCCAAGAGTTCTTAAAGAGCTCAGCTCGGTTTCTCTGTGCCCCTGTAAAATGATATTTAGAGAAATTTCCCGGTGACTGGTATAGTACCAAAGGGGACCCGGCGCAAGGCAAATGTAGTTCCCATCTTCAAAAAAGGTTCCAAGTCTTGCCCAGGTAATTATAGACCAGTAAGTTTAACATCTGTTGTTGGAAAACTCTTTGAGGGGCTCATAAGGGGCTATATACAGGAGTATGTTGTCAAACAACAAATATTATTATGATTGCCAGCATGGATTTAAATAAAGGACGAAGCTGTCAGACCAATCTGATCTGTTTTTATGAGGAGGTGAGTGAAGTCTGGATAGCGGGGCAGCTGTGGATATTGTGTTTTTAGACTTTTCAAAGGCATTTACAAATGTAACCCGCATAGGCGTTTGTTGGGTAAAATTAGAATCCATTGGTTTGAGATAACAGTGTAATTGGATTTAAAAAATGGCTCTGGATCGTACTCGGGGAGTGGTGGTAAATGACTCCAACTCTGATTGTTCCCCGGTTGTGAGTGGTGGTGCCGCAGGGCTCAGTACTAGGTCCTCTCTTATTTAATGTATTTATTTACGATATAGTGGAAGGGATCGATAGCACTTAGCAATGTAAGGTTCTGCATCTGGGGAGAAATAATCTACAGGCATCATATGTCCTAGGGGGAGAAAAACTTGGAGAATCGCTTGTTGAGAAAGATCTGGGCGTTATGTAGATCATAGATTACAGACAGCAGCAAATGTCAATCAGCTTTCTCTAGGGCAAGTAATATTGGGGTGTATTAAAAGAGGCATGACTCCGGGCAAGGATGTAATTCTACTGCTGACAAAGCATTGGTGCTCCTCACTTAGAATTGCGGTCAGTTCTGGGCCCCAGTTTATGAAGAGATTAATGGAGTTAGAGAGGTACAAAGACAGCAACAAAACCTTATAAGGGGAAAGGAGCATCTAGTATGAGAAGGTTAGTAGAATTGAACTTATTTAGTCTTGAGAAAAGCGGCTTCGGGGGACATATTAATTTATAAAATATAAAAAGCCCCCTACAAAAAGTATGGGGAAAAATTATTTCAAGTGAAGCCCCCTCAAAAGACAAGGGAACATTCCCTTCGACTAGAGAAAAAGGATTCCAAATCTTTCCCGAAGTGAAGAGCGTTCTTCACTGTAAGAACTGTGAATCTGTGGAATACCTCCTGAGACGGTAGAGAAATGTAGAGAGTTTCAAGAAAGGCTAGATACCTAACCTGAACTAAAGAATATTTTTAATGCAATGTAGCCAAGTAAAATTCTGGATCTGGCTGGTGAGGCTATGGGGTCGAGAACGGTCTCCACTGAGAGATTGGTTCATGCCTTGTGGTTTCAAGGTAATTAACCAAGGTGAGCTTTGCAATAAGTCCTTTGTCTCTCTCCCATCACCCACATTTTCCCCACCCTTGGTTGAACTTGATGGACACATATGTAACTATGTAAATGTATCCATCAGTCAACCTCCACAAAATAGGATTGCAGTACTGCAAATTTACAATGACAAGCAAAAGGGTAAATATGTTTAGAATTTTTGACTTTCAGGATCCATATTTCACCATCCAACAGAGCTTTGAAATGTGAGACATCATTATTTTATTGCAATTTAATTGGCCCATTCAGGCATCCCCCCAAACTGCGGCCCTCCAGCTGTTGGGAAAACTACAAATCCAATCATGCATTTATAAAATCTATAACAGTTGGGAAAATGGGAGTTGTAGTTTCCCAACATGTGGGCCAAAATTTGTAGGATCCAGGGCTACTCATAAAAAATTTGATTTTTCAAACCCTTTGCATAACTTATTCTGCAATTTTGTCAGGTGACTAGGATTCTGGAGTAGGGCGTTGATCGGGATTTTCCCAAATTGCCGTTGGAGTTGGGAAGGAATTTTTTCCCAAAATGAGGAAAAAATTGGCAAATGCTCATTTTTTTTTTTTTTTTTGTCTTCCTCTGGTCAAATTTTTGCACAACGGTGAACGGATGGACTTTGTCTTTTTTTGCCTTAAAAAAATTTTAACTATGTAACTGCATTAAATACAAAAAAAAAACCTTTTCACATTCCCAAATAGCTCAGTGTGACTAGGTTTTCCCAAGCAAATGCCCTGGTTTCAAATAAGGAGCCCCATGGAGAAGATTTCCCAAGAAAGAAAACCCACCATCTGCTCTCAATAAGGGTTTTTCCGGCCAAGAAAATTGCCAAATACATCATGTGACTTCCATGACGAAAATACAAAAAAGTTTTCATCCTTTTTAAAGTGGGAAATCACAAGGTTTATCAACCCCGGTGACACAAAAGGGCATGGAGGGGGTCATAGTTCATAACAGTAAGGTCACAGATATCCATGCAAGCCCGAAAAAGTGTTGGCTTGAGTTTGCAAACAAGTACAAAAAGTGGACAGTTAAAGATTTCAAATGGATTATTTGGAGCAATAAGATGAAAGTCAATAGACTGGGCTTTGATTGGTTCCAATTGGTCGGGAAGAATCAAGGGAAAAGGGGGCTAACAGATCAAAAAACTAAAATAATTGTCAAGTTTGGCGGAGAAAGCCTGATGATATGGGATTGTTTCATAGCCAAAGGATATGGATACATGTCCAAGATCAATGATGGTCTCAATGCTGAGCAATATGTAAGTATACTACAAGATGAGTTACTTCCTAAACTGGAGTACTGTGAGTATTAAAAGGAGGACATAGTGTTCCAGCAGGACAACGACCAAAAGCATCTGTTCTGTATTCGTACCCAAGTGAGTCGACCAGCATGCACCAATATTGGGAACATGTAGAAGAGATCTGGGAACATATTTCACTCAAGACATGCTTGAATCTGATCAAGAGCATGCACAGAAAAATGTAGAAGGTGTGAAAGCCAAAGATTGATTTACAAAATATAACAAATAAAAAAAAAAAAATTTTTGATTTTTAGGCCCAAATAGTAAAACAAGTTTACATGAAAAAGAATCTGCTTTAATTAAGCATATGCTAAATAGTTGCAAGTCAAATTGAGATATGAGATAGCGAAGGTGATTGTCTAGAAAATGATTTTTGTCTTTTTTTTAAAAGATGAAAAGGTTAGTGAGTTTGGGGGTCTAAAAAACCAAAAAATTTCAAGAAAATTTTTTACCCTTTTGCTTGTCAGTGTAAATGTTGTCTATGGAGATGAAAAGACAAAAAGGGCCCTGTTAGAAAAATTTTTAAAAAAAAAAAAAAAAATAATGAAAAGTCAAAAATTTTCCCCATTTCCCCCTTTGGGTGCAATGGGACAAATAAGTGTTTGAAACCCTTTTATAGGGTTTTTTTTAAAATTTTGGGGTGGGGGGGGTATGATACGGGTAAAAAGAAAAGCTATAAATTGTGCACTGCTAGAATTTATGTGAAGACACTGTGGGTCAGTGTCCAGTATGGTGCTAAGAATTTGGTATTTCAAAACAAATATCAACAGTGACATATATTAACACAGTTATTACTTTATCTCACAATGCTTTTTCCCTAAACATGTCAGCATGATTAATTGTTTAACCATACACCATAATATCATAACAGGTGAGTCAGTGTTGACATATCACTGCTATAGCAGAGGCACCTGTATATCTTTGTCCTCTGCTATGCTGGAGAAAAATGTCATGTATGAGAATGACCTATTTGTTGACATGTAGAAGCTGATTCATAAGTATGCCTGTAACTTCATTTAACTTTGGTTGACAGGTGGTTCATCATTTAGACTTAAAGGTAAGAAGCACTAGACATCTCCAGCAAAGGGCAGTGTGGAGCATGATATTGGAAAGTATACAGAATATGTCTAGAGTGAGATATGAACAATACTTTGTTTTTTTTAATTTTGGGAAAAGGGCCCTTAAAAATGGGCTTTGGGAAAATTTTTGCATTTATTAAAAAAAGCCCATGCCTGTTTTCAAATGTTTTGAATTGTTTTTGCTAATAGGTATTCCCCATTTAAAAGGGAAAACTCAGTTGCAAACATGAGACTCCGTAATGAATAAACTCTGATAACTACCCCAACGGGCCCTTTATCTGTGGTTCTTTTTAGGAGCAAGAAAAAATCTGCATTGTTTGCAGTTATTTTCCCTTTCCCTTTAAGATGGGGGGCTAAAGGGGGTTTTTTTTATTAAAAAACCCGAAGTTTGGACAGTAAAGGGACTAGGGGCCCAGTTGTAAAGCTTTGGGGGGGAAATTAAATTAAAATAGCCCCGTTAGAAACCCCAACATCTTATGAATTTTGAATAAAAGGGGAAATTGGCCTACAGAAGAGAAAATTGGGCCCATAAAAGGCCTAAGGAACTACTCTTCTAATAAACATCTGTTTAGTAGACAACCCTTACCAGTTGAATAAACAACAAAATTCAGCTTCACTGAGAGAATCATATACAAGGGAAAGATCGAGGGCAGAAAAATGACCTAAGCACCTGATGGGCAAAGTAGGGAAACTCTTTTCTTAAATTTTTCCCATACCTTTGGGGGAGCCAAGGACCTCTTTTAAAGTGTCTTTTTAAGGGGACTTTTCGTTGGGTCCCAATTTCTCAAGTGGTTTTCCTGTAAAGAAAATAACCATAGACCAAATTAAATTCAAACAGATCCACAATAGTTTGAGGGGGAACCTGGTTTGCTTTTTGGGTTCCTTTCCACAGCACACAGATGCAGAAAAAATTATCCTGCTCCCCTATTTTGTGTAGTAGGGCCTTTAAAAAGCAGCGCTGGGGAAATGGAGAGAATTACACAGTTTTCTTAGCTGGAGCAGTGTCTGCATATCTGTTTCTTTCTGCCTCAGTCTCTTTCGGGCGCTCCCCCCCCCAAATTTTTTTTTCCCTTCCATCTTCAAAAACCTTCCTAGGGGCCCAACATGAAACCCTTGTGAAATTGTGTTAAAAAAAAGTATAAAATGCATAGCCTTGCTAGGGCAGGGCCGGGACGGGGGAAAAAAATCGCCGGGCCCCCAAAGCCCCACCAGCCCACATTAAAACCGTCTGTGTGAAAGCCCCTTTAACACATGCAAGAAAAAAAACAGGGGTTTGAGGGGAAAACCCCCCTCATCACGGGGGGTAGGGGCCTTTGTTTTACAATCCGGGGCCCAAGGCCCACACTGACCTACATAAGCCCCAAATTATAATCTAAAAACCCCCCACCAATCACATCAAAAAAGTGGGTCAGGGTCCCATCAAATGAAAACAGCGCTGATTCCCCCCAGAAGAAAAATTAACCCTGACAGGGGGGAATCACAGGGGACGTCATCTCTGATGGGATTTGGGTTTTTTTTCCCTTTTCTTCCCCATCTGGCCCAAAACCCCTCCATGATGTTTTTCCCTGATGAGTTTTTCCCCTTTCCCTTTTTTTTCTCGTCCAGTACAGATGCAGTGTTTTTTCTTGTGGGGCACTACTCGTCCTGTAGAATTTACCACAAAACATATTAGACTCCTCTCTTTTCGCCCCTTTCCCACAATTTTCCCCAAAAAAGCGTATGTTAGACCGAAAAATTAAAAAATTAAAAAAAGCAGAAAAAGTGGAAATTAAAAAAGGGAGGCTCCACTTAGGTAAGTTTTTCAGGGCCTTCCCCCCATTAATTTTTGGGAGGTAGGGCAGGGCCTACCCCCGTTTAAATTTGCCAGGTTGTGGGGGGTGCCCCCGTTAAAAATAACCCGGTAGCTGGGGCTGCCCCCCGTAATCAAACAAGGTTTGCTAGGGCTGCCCCCCGGGAAACGCCAGGTAGCTAGGGCTTCCCCCAGTAATCAGCCAGGTAGCTAGGGCTGCCCCCCAGTAATAAGCCAGGTAGCTGAGGCTGCCCCCAGTAATCAGCCAGGTAGCTAGGGCTGCCCCCAGTAATCAGCCAGGTAGCTAGGGCTGCCTCCAGTAATTAGCCATGTAGGGCCAGTAATTAGCCAGGTAGGGTCAGGGGAAGTAATTAGCCAGCTAGGGCCAGTATGTAGGCAGTCAGGACCAGTATGTAGGCAGGCAGGGCCAGTATGTAGGCAGGAAGGGTCAGTATCTAGCCAGGCAGGGCCAGTATATAGGCAGGCAGGGCCAGTATATAGACAGGGCAACTTATAGGTAGACAGGGGCAGTATATAGGTATACAGAGCTGGTATATTGGCAGACAGGGCAGGTATATAGGCAGACAGGGCTGGTTTATAGGCAGACAGGGCTGGTATATAGGAAGACAGGGCTGGTATATTGGCAGACAGGGCAGTATATAGGCTAACAGGGCAGTATATCGGTAGACAGGGCAGTATATAGGCAGAGAGGGCTGGTATATAGGCAGACAGGGCAGTATATAGACAGGGCAACTTATAGGTAGACAGGGGCAGTATATAGGTATACAGAGCTGGTATATAGGTAGAAAGGGCAGTATATAGGCAGACAGGGCTGGTATATAGGCAGACAGGGGCAGTATATAGGCAGACAGGGGCAGTATATAGGCAGATAGAGCAGTATATAGGTAGACAGGGCTGGTATATAGGTAGACAGGGCTAGTATATAGGCTGGTATATAGGCAGACAGGGCTGGTATATCGGCAGACAGGGCTGGTATTTTAGATAGACGGGGCCCAGTATATAGGTAGACAGGACTGGTATATAGGAGACAGGGCAGTATATAGGTAGACAGGGCAGTATATGGGGCAGACAGGGCATATATAGGCAGAAGGGCATAAATAGGTAGACAGGCTGGTATATAGGCAGACAGGGCTAGTAGTTTTAAAAAAATAAATAAAAACAATACTTACCTGATGTCTTTCCCTCCTCTTCTGTCCTCTTCCCCGGAGCACCGCCAGTAGCAGTGAGTAGAACGCGGAGCGGGCGTGCGATGACATCATCACATTGCGCACCTGCCCCGCGGCCTCCTGGGAGATGAACAGAAAGGATCAGAATATAGGGGTCCGGTCGCAGATGCGACCATTGCGGCCCCTTGGGGCCCAAAAAGTGGGAACCCAGCCCCTCCCAGAAAACACGGCCCAAGGGAATTATTTAGGACCTTAGCAATTTGGCTTTGGTGTGTGCTGTGTCAAGTTAAAAATAGAGCAGAAGAGAGTTTAGTGAAAAGCACTGAAAAGTGCAAGGAGGAGTAGTTAAATGACAAGAGAATGGAACTAGAGCAAAACTGGTAAGCTGATGCATGTGAGATCATCACTCACTTCTCCGAGGCTCCAGCACAGAGGTGTACAGAGGCCCGTTCTTGAGACTAGGGACTTGCACCTCTTAGACTTTTATGACATATCCTGTGGATAAGTCTTGTATGTCTAATATCTAAATATCGTCTTAACCAAGCAAAAGATAACATTGAAACCTGATGTAACCTTCTGTCACAAGTTCTCTTTCACTCCACAGGTGCCATACTCCAGGACCATGTTACTTTACACAGGCCTTACCTGCCAATTCACCTTCCTTTTGTAACAGATGGCTAAGATGTAGATGCTCTGGACCACTGCAAGTGGCGGTATAAGCCATATCAGGGAGCGGAGTCTAAATAGCCTCCAGGTTTTTCACCAGAGCCCGCTGCAAGGCAGGTTGGACTTGCTGTGGTGGGAGACTGCCAGGTCGCTACCCCTGACGTGACTTGCTTACATGGACAGCTGGGGTGCAGTGTGTTTCAGAATTGGTAAGCAGTTGTGTATTCAGGAATAGGGAGAAAGGGCAGGGGAGCAGAAGCAAAAGTTGGTCAGGGATGGAGGCAAAGGGCAAATACACCAAAACAGGACCACGATGGAACACTTTTTCTAAGGATGAGGGGACAAAGATCTGGGG
>JAODAL010081222.1:0-11980 GCA_025379985.1 Phyllomedusa bahiana | reverse complement strand
ATCATCCTATCATAGATATGTTCCCTATATAATATCTCCTATCATAGTGACGTTCCCTATATAATATCTGATATCATAGATACGTTCCCTATATAATATCTCATATCATTGAGACGTTTCCTATATAAGATAACTAAAGTCAGAGAAGTACCCTATATAATCTCACCTTATCATAGAGACTTCCTAAATAATAACTGATATCATATGATACATGTTCCTCTTATATAATATCTGATATCATAGAGACTTCCCTATAAATAACTCTATCACATGAGCGATGTGCCTATATAATATCTGAGTATCATATAGAGACTTCCCTGATATAATATCTGATATCATAGAGGACGTTCCCAAAAAATATCTCCTCTCCCAAGAGAACGTTCCTAAATAATATCACGCTATCACAGATAAATGTTCCTATATAATATCTCCTATCACAGAGATGTTCCCTATATAATATCTCCTATCACAGAGATGTTCCCTATATAATATCTCCTATCATAGAGACGTTCCCTATATAATATCTCATATCATAGAGACGTTCCCTATATAATATCTCATATCATAGAGATGTTCCCTATATAATATCTCATATCATAGAGACGTTCCCTATATAATATCTCATATCATAGAGACGTTCCCTATATAATATCTCATATCACAGAGATGTTCCCTATATAATATCTAATAACAAAACAGAATTTGCCTCTATAAAATATCTCATAACATAGAGACTTCCTATATAAAGTCTCTATCACACGAGAGATTATCCCTATATAAAAATCTCAAAACAGTAACACGAAGTTCCCTATATAATATCTCGTAGAGACGTTCCTATAAAATATCTCATATCACAAGAGTATGTTCCATATATATCTCCTATCAAAGAGCGTTCCCTATATAAATATCTCAAATCATAGAAGACGTACCTCCCTTATATAATAACTCGCTATCGATACGATACATTTCTATATAATACTCATACATAGAGACACTTCTATATAATATCTCATATCAAAGATAACGTTCACTATAAAATATCTCATAGTCATCAGAGATGATCCTAATATTATCTCCTATCATAGAGACACTTCTATATAATATCTCCTATCATAGAGATGTTCCCTATATAATATCTCCTACCATAGAGACATTCCCTATATAATATCTCCTATCATAGTTATGTTCCCTATATAATATCTCATATCATAGAGATGTTCCCTATATAATATCTCATATCATAGAGACAGTACCCTAATATAATTTCTCATATCAAGAGAACAGTTCCCCTATTAAATAAGCTGTGATATCATAGAGATGGGGGGGGGGGGGGTTCACCAATATATAACTTCCTATCATAGAGACACTTCTATATAATATCTCATATCATAGTTATGTTCCCTATATAATATCTCCTATCATAGAGATGTTCCCTATATAATTTCTCATATCACAGAGATGTTCCCTATATAATATCTCATATCACAGAGATGTTCCCTATATAATATCTTCTATCATAGAGATGTTCCTTATATAATATCTCCTATCATAGAGACGTTCCCTATATAATATCTCCTATCATAGAGATGTTCCCTATATAATATCTCATATCATAGAGACGTTCCTTATATAATATCTCATATCATAGAGACGTTCCCTATATAATATCTCATAGAGATGTTCCCTATATAATATCTCATATCATAAGAACGTCTTCCTTATATAATTATCTCATATCATAGAGACGTACCCTATATATTTATCTCATAGAGATGTTCCCTATAACCTAAAGAACTCATATCATAGATAACATTCCCCAAGAATAAAAACTCATATCAATGAGTGACATTCACCTAATATAATAATATCTCAATATCAATATGATTTCCCATATAAATATCTCCTATCATAGAGGACGAATCCCTAATATAATAAATACTCATCTATCATTAGAACATATCCTATAAAATATATAATGATCATATGAGATGTTCCCCTATATAATAACTAATATCATAGAGTATGTTCCACTATATAATATCTCATAATCTAGAGAGTTCTCATATATAATATTCTGATAATCATAGAGAACGATCGCCTAAATAATACTCTCCAATTCACAGATGACTTCCCATATAATATCTAATATCATAGAGATGTTCCCTATATGATATCTCCCATAACATAAGACGTCCCCAATAGAAAGTATCTCAAAGTCATAAGAGATGATCCCAATATAAATAACTGATATCATCAGAGAAGTTCCCTAAATAATAGTTCTCATATCATAGAAGACTTCCCTATATAAATAACTCAAATCACAGAGATGTTCCCTATGAAAATATGCTACTATAACACCTGAGATGTTCCCTAAAAATAAATATACTCATGATCATAGAAGACAAATTCCTATATTATATATCGTCATATCACAGAGATGGTTCTCATATATAATATCTCCGTATCATAGATACGTATCCTATATAATAAACTGATATCATAAGAGAACGATTCCCTTTATAATATCATCATATCATAGAGACTGTTCCCTGCTAAAATAACTGATAACATAAGACATTACACTATATAATATACTCTTAATACATAGAGACTGTTCCCTGTATAATATCCTTCTATCAAAAGAGACGTTCCCAATATAATCTCATCTATCCATAAGATGTTCCCATATAATATCTGCTATCATAAGGACGTTCCCTAAATAATAATCTGATATCACTAGAGATTTCCTAAATAATATCTGATATCAAAGAGTATTTTCCTCTATATAATATCTCATATAAAAGAGATAGTTTCCTATATAATAATGCTCATATCATGAGAGATGTTCCCTATATAATTAACTCTCTATCAAAGAGACGTTCCCTAAAAAAAAAAATTATACAAAAATCTGCTATAAACTAATGAAGAAGTTTCCCTATAAAATAATACTCATATCACAGAGATGTTCCCCTATATAATATCATCTGCCTACCATAAGAGACGTACTCCCTATGATATAAGAATCTCCTATCAATAGAGACGTTCACCTATTATAAAAATTAACATCATATCACGAGACTGATACCTCTATATAATATATCTCATATCATAGAGACCAGTATCCATATAAATATCAGATATCATAGAGACTACTACCCAAAATTAATATCTCCTACTCAATAAGACGTTCCCTATTATAATAATTCTCGATATCATAGATATGTTCCCTATAATAATATACATATCATTAGAGACATATCCCTATATAATATACTCATATCATAAAGAGATAGTACACCCTAAATAATATCTCATATCATAGAGACGAATACCCATAATAATAAATATACATTCAATCACACAGAGATAGCTGTCCCTATAAAAATCTGATAAATCAATAGAGATATGTTTCCCTAAATATATATCTCATCTTCAATAAACAGACTTCAACTGAATAATACATCATAGAGTATTGTAAATCACCAACTTATATAAATAAATGCTGTATATCACAGAGATGTTGCCCTATATAATATCTGATATCATAGCGATTATCCCTATGTCAATGATCTCAATCCAAAGAGACGAACACCTATATAAAATCTCAATCACAGAGAAGTAACCTAAATAATATTCTACATATCATAGAGACGTACCTATAATAATATCTGATATAATCATAGATGACTTCCCTAATATAATATCTCATAGAGACGTTCCCTAGATAATATCTCATATCACAGAGAATTTCCCTGAATAATATCTCATATCATAGAGACATTCCCTATATAATATCTGATATCATAGAGATGTTCCTAATATAATATTCTGATATCATAGAGACCGTTACTCTATATTAAATCTCATATTCCAACTAGAAGATGTTTCCCTACAGTAAATTCTCATAACATAGAGACGTTCCCTATATTAATATCTCATAATCATAGAGACAGTTCCCTATATAATGATCTCATAACATAGAGATGTTCCCATATAAAATATCTCATATCATAGAGACGTTCTATAATGAATATCTCATAACATAGAGTACTTTACGCAATATAATATCTGAAAACTTAGAGACATTCCCTATAAAATATCTCATGAACATAGAGAATCTTTCCCTATATAATAATCTTCATATCATAAAGAAGTAGTACGGCCTATATACTATCTCATATCATAGAGATGTTCCCTAGATAATATCTCATATCATAGGACAACGTTGCCCTATAAAATATATCATCATCCAAATAGAGACGTTCCCATATAATATTCTCAAATCATAAGACAACTTCCCTATATAATAATCTCATATCATAGAGACTTCCTATATAATAACTCAATCACACGAGATTGTTCCCTATATAATATCAACACAATACACAGAGATTGTTCCATATATAATATTCTCAATATCATAAGACTCCCTATAATAATATCTCCTATCAAATAGAGACATTCCTATATAATAACTCCAACAATAGAGACGTGCCCTATATAATATATCTCATGTCATCATAGACGTTCCCAATATAAAATCCGATATCATAGACGACTATTCCCCTATCTAATATCTCATAACATTAGAGGACATATCCCTATATAATATCTCATATCAAAGAGACGTTCCTTATATAATATCTCATATCATAGAGATGTTCCCTCATCATAATATCTACATCATCACAAGAGATTACACTATATACGATCTCAATTCTAGAGATTGTTCACCCATTATAATATCTCATATCATAGAACTTGTTCCCTATATAATAATCTATATCATAGAGACGTTCCCTATATAATATTCTCATATCCAAGAGACGTCTCCTATCTACTAAAACTCATAGGAATCACAGAGATGTTCCCTATATAATATCACACATATCCTAGTTTGCCTCGAGACTATCATGGAATAACGAGGCCCCTGTCGCCATGTTCTGGAAGGGCCTCGGGTTCAGAAAAAGGACGTAGCAGAGCCGATACCTTCCATCAACCCCTGAGGACCACTTCGGTCTAGGCCCCACCCTGACTATCATTTAATGTGTTTAGCTGAAAGACAGAAGGAGCAGTGCTAAGAATGCAAACTGGTCCGGCCGCCATCTTCCCCATCTTGCTCCAATGTACCAAAGGCCTCCACTTCCTCCACCAATGGCTTCTTCAGAAGAACCCATGCAAGTGGACAGAGCCCAACAAGAACGGTCCCATAGACGGCAGCAGGAAGTCATGGTCCTCTACTTCCCGCTAGTCCTGAATCACTCTCCATGATGAGACTGTCCATGGTCCGGGATAGTCGCTGCAGCCGAGGCTACGTGGCGAGAGGCCCGCTCCCTGGGTGTGGTAGCTACTTACCTCTACGCAACGCCAGACCATGCTGGTACCAACCTAACTACCAACCCTCGTCTGTTCATTAGTCCAGAGTCCCCCCCCCGCCTCCGCGCTCCGTAGAATTCAGATCAGCTCCTGGACTCTTCGTTGACAGCCTTCTCTGAACTCTTCTCTATGTTATCGCCTCCGGTGGTCCGCTTGTCAAGCCTCTGGAATCTCTTCCAGTAAAACGATGATGGCCTGAATGTACTCCTATTTAGTTTTCCAAATGAATTCGTGAGGTCCGTCCAAGCCAGGGGCGTTGCACAAAGAAAGAACTGAGTTCTACATGTTACCCTGTTCCTCCTCCGCAGTCCTTCTGGGACTTCAGTGACTCCAGGGCTCAGTTGGGTGAAGTCACATGTTGGGGACAAAACCGTCATTCCCGCTGTCTTGCAGTACGCGACGTCCGGTGCGTGCACCACATGAGCCACCTGATGTCATCCCACCTCCACTCTGGGGCTTTATCCATCACCGTATGCTGATGTCTCCTGTGAGATACAGACTGAGACCCTTCCACCTCACCGTGCCTATGATTGTCCTACTTACGCACCCAACCTGGGACTACGACCTCTTGGGGGCAGAGTTTTTACCCATTGTCCATACCTAACATCAGGCCATGTAGGGCTTAATACAGAGAAACCTCTTCAAAAGTAATCATCCGCAAGTCCCCTACTCCAGCACGTGCCTAGATCTCATTGTGGAGGAGAAAACGATGGGCACTCTCCACCTTGCATTGACTCTCGGGGTCTCAATGATCTAGAATTTCCAGGAAGCATACCAATCATCCGATGTCACTGATTTCCAGCTGCTTTTCGCACACCGATCTGCGTGGAGTCTTCACAAAACCCGATTTGCAGGGGGGTCTACGACCTGATTCGAGTTCATCAAGGTTCCTTCAATGCACAGGCATATTGAGCACCTGGTGTGTCCCACGGTCCTCTGCTTAACGCTCCAGCCCCGTCTACCAGAACCACCTGACTTCGTGTATTGTTGTGTATTCTGGACGACATCTTGCTCATCTTTCTCCACGCGAGGGAAACAATGCCACACAAACTGATTCCAACTCCTGCCAGTTTTTTTTGCTTCTATATTTAGCGCAAACCACTTTATTACTCGACGTCATATCATTCTTGTTGTAAATGACTGTCGTCACTTAGCAGTGCATTATACACCGGAAGTCGACGCAACCCTTGTAATGCACCTAAATAATGGTGCATATGTGCCCAGACCCCCGTCGCAAAATCGCCTATGCGATGCCGCCTTAAACATTATGTTAGCGCTCAGCGTCGTCAGCTTATATGAGACTATCGAAGAACGCATAACAAAACTACCAAGGTATGCTATGTGCCGTGTTGAGGCTAATGCCCCCTTTTATGTATACAAATCCTCCTTTTTTGATAACAATGGCCCCAAAATGCCATCCCTTTTTGATACAATGCCCCCCTTGTAATTGATTGGCAATCCGCCCTTTTTTGATACATTGCACCTCGTTTTTGATGCAATCCTCCCATATTTTGAATACAATTCCCCCATTAAGATGCAAATCCCCCTTTTTTATTCAATGCGCCCCTTTTTTGATCGCAGTATGCCCCCCTGTATTTTGATGCAATGCACCATTTTTTGCGCCAATGCCATGCCCCCTTAATTGATGACGATTGTCCCCATTTCTTGATACATATCACTCAGAATTTGATACAGCCCCCTTTTTTTGATGCAAGCCCCCCTTTTTTTAATACAGTGCCCCTTTTTCTTTGATACAATAACGTCCCTTTTTTTTTGATACAATGCCCCTTTTAGATTGCAATCGATGCCCCCTGTATTTTGATACAATGCACCCTTTTTCTTTGATACAATGCCCACCCCATTTATAGTTAAGCAATTGCCCCCCTTTTTTTTTTTCGGAGCGACAAGTGACGCCCTTTTTTGATCACAATGCCCCTTTTTGATGCAAACTGTCCTCGCCCCTATTTTTAATACAATGCCCCTTTTTTTGATACAATACAGTCCTTTTTTGAATTACAAGCCTTCCGATTTTTGATGCAATTTTGCCCTTTTTTTTGATGCAATGTCCCCCTTTCTGTTCGATACAAGTGCCCCCTTTTTTGATCACCATGCCTCTCCTCTTTTTGATACGATTGCCCCCTTTTATTATGATGCAATTCCCCAATTTTTTTATACAATCCCCTTTTTATTGAAGCAATGTCCCCCTTTTTTGATACCAATGCCGCACCAAATTTTTGATACGATGGCCCCCTTGTTATTGATGCAATGCGCCCTTTCTTTTTTTACAATGCCCCTTTTATGATGTCAATGCCCCCTATTCTGAATACAATGCGCCCCTTTTTGATACAATAATGCCGCCCTTTTTTTGATGCAATGCCCCGCTTTTTTGATGCAATGCCCCCTTTCTGAATACAATCGCCCCTTAATGATAGCAATGCCGTACCCTTTTTTTTTATGATGCGCTTGCGCCCTTTTTGACACAATGCCTCCCCCCCCCTTTTTATGATGCATAATTCCCCCTACCTAGTTTTAATTGAACAATTAGCCCCTTTTTTGATACAATCCCCCATTTTTTTGATGCAATGGCCCCCTTTCTGAATACAATGTGCCAATTTTGATACAATGCGCCTCTTTTTTTGATACAATGCCACTCTTTTTATGATGCAATGTCCCTCTGTTTTAGATGCTATGTCACCACTATTTAGATACGATGACCCCTTTTTTGATACAATGCGCCTTTTGTTGATACGATGTCCCCCCTTTTTTTGGATACAGAGCCCCTTTTATATGCAATTTCCGCCCTTTTCTTGTACATGATCGCGCTCCCTTTTTGAACTAATTAGCGCCCATTTTTGATATCGATTGTCCCCCTTTTTCGATGCAATGCCCCTTTTTTTGATACGATGTGCCATCTTTTTGATGCAATAGGTCCCCTTTTCGATGTCAAAGCCCCCGTTTTTGAGATACAATTGCGCCCTTTTTTGATACGATGCCAATCCCTTGTTTTATCGCAATGCCCCCTTTCTGATGCATTGCGCCTTTTTTGATACTATGCCACCCTATTCTTTTTCCTTGATACGATGCCCCTTTTTTGATCCATGCTCCCTCTTTCTGAATCAATGCGCCCTTTTTTGATACACAATGCCCCATTTTTTGATACATCGACCTTTTATGATACGATGCCGCCCCTTTTTTCTGATTATCATGGCGTCCTTTTGATACATTTCGCCAATTTTTAGGCGCATTAAGTTTTTCTATGCAAGGTTACATCGATACAGCCAATTTTTGATAATATTCCGGACTTTTCAGGCGAACATTTACATCACGATCTTTAATGAGTCGCCTATACACAGGCAATAGATACGCCACTACTCCACTTCTCAGACATGGTCGCCCTCTAGTCCTGAGCTCAATCGGCTTTCAATACCACGTGCGCCAGTTCTAAGAAAGGAGATGCATCAATTTATGCCAAGCTGGGAAAACGTGTCTTTGAAGAGCCCAGTCTGCACTTCCTTGGGTACAGAGGACTTCCTATGGACCCCTAGCCAGTTGTCCTGCCATGGCCGCGCCCGTACGGTTCCTAGGGGCCATACAGCGCTTCCTGGGATTTGCCAACTATCACCGGCAATTTATTCCTCACTTTTCGACCATTGTGGCACTCACCAAGAAGAAGGGAAATCCTAAGTCCGGGCCACCTGAGGCGGAGGAAGCATTGTCCCATTTGAAATCCGCCTTTGCCTCGGCTCCTATCTCGTCTAGGCCTGATCCTGAGAAGCACTTCTTCCTGGCAGGGGCCGGGACGATGGGTAGGCAGAGGTATGGTCGATCGCCCGAGGCGCCACTTCATCCAGGCAGAAAAAGGGGGGCTGCAATAAAGGCATGAGGGGGACTGAATTCTCAAATTGGAAGAGCGTCAATTTGAGTCTAACTGCTAGGGGCACCAGAAGACCTTGTCCCAGCTCTGCTTCCTGGAAGTGGATGCCCCGTCTGGAGAGTGAGTCAGGTCCTCACACCACTAATCCCCATGCGGTTCTTCTCTAAGGACGCTCTCCCCTCAATAAAGTAACTATCAAAAAAAACCAATAGGCGACAGGGAATTACTGGCCATTAAGTTGGCTTTAGAAGATTGCTGCCATCTGCTGGAAGGGGCTCGTCATCCGGTCAACATCTACATGGACCAACAACAATCAGCTATAACTCGCAGGCGGTCCCAGCGTCTAAAATCCTCAGCACGGAACTAAGGGTGTGCTTTTCTTCTCCAGGTCATTGGCTCAAAGAGTCGTCTCACCTGGTTGGCGGGCGCTCTTTGAGTCACTCTGATGGGCGGGGTCTCTAAGAGATCACTCTCTCGTAGGCGGCCTTGATTAGTCATCTCATCATGGAGGGCGGGCTCAATGAGTTACTCCTCTGGTGGCGTGCTATCTATGAGTTCACTCTCTGGATGGCGGGCCATCTATTAATCACTCTCTGGAGGCTGGGCTCTAATGAATCACTCTGAGGGCAGGGGCTCTATAAATCACCGTCTCTGGAGGGCGGAGCGCTCTATGAATGCACTCTACAGGAGGCCGGGCCTTATGAGTCACATCTCTGGTGGTGGCGAGGGCATCTATGAGACACTCACAGGTGGACAGGCTCTATGAGTCACTCTCTGGTGGGCGGGGCTCTAGGAGTCACTCTCTGGTGGGCGGGGTCTCTATGAATCACTCTCTGGAGGGCCGGGCCTTTATGAGTCACTCTCTGGAGGGCGGATCTCTATGAATCACTCTCTGGTGGGCGGGGCTCTATGAGTCACTCTCTGGAGCGCGGGGCTCTATGAGTCACTCTCTGGTAGGCGGGGCTTCTATGAGTCACTCTCTGGAGGGCGGGGCTCTATATCACTCTAACTGTGAGGTGGCGGGGTTCTATGATCAGCTTCTCTGTGGGCGGGGCTCTATGAGTCACTCTGATGGGCGGGTCTACTAAGAATCACTCTGCTGGAGGGCCGTGGTTTTGGGCCTATTATGAGTTCACTCTCTGGTGGCTGTGCGGCTCAAAGAGTCACATCACTCATGGTGGACGGGCTCTATTAGTCACCTTCATCTGGGTGGGCGGAGACTCCTATAGAATCACTCTGATGGGCGGGTCCTATGAATCACTCTCTGAGGGACCGGCCTTACTGAGTCACTCTCTGGTGGGCGGCTCCCCATGCGTCACACTCTGGGGGGGGGGGGCTCTATGAGTCACTCTCTGGAGGGCGGGGTCTCTATGAGTCACTCTCTGGAGAGCGAGGCTCTATGAGTCACTCTTTGGAGGGCGGGGCCTCTATGAGTCACTCTCTGGAGGGCGGGGCTCTATGATCCTCTTGGTGGCGGGGTCTTATGAGTCACTCTTGGGGGGGGGTCTTATAATTCACTCTCTGGAGGGGGGGGCTTATAAATCACTCTCTGGCGGGCGGGGCCTATGAGTCACTCTCTGGTGGGCGGGGCTCTATGAATCACTCTCTGGAGGGCGGGGCTCTATTGATCACTCTCTGGGGGGGGGGCCTCTATGAATCACCCCTTGGGGGCGGGCTCTATGAATCACTCTCTGGAGGGCGGGGCTCTATGAATCACTCTCTGGAGGGCGGGGTCTCTTTTGAAGTCACTTTTTGGGGCGGGGCTCTATGAGCCCCACTCTCGGGGAGGGCGGGGTTCTTGAGTCATCTCTGGGAGGGCGGGGGTCTCTATGAGTCACTCTCTGGAGGGCGGGGTTCTATGAATCACTCTCTGGTGGGAGGGGCTCTATGAATCACTCTCTGGAGGGCGGGGCCTCTATGAGTCACTCTGGTGGGCGGGGCTCTATGAGTCACTCTCTGGAGGGCGGGGTCTCTATGAGTCACTCTCTGGAGGGCGGAGCCTCTATGAGTCACTCTCTGGAGGGCGGGGCCTCTATGAGTCACTCTCTGGAGGGCGGGGCTCTATGAGTCACTCTCTGGAGGGCGGGGCTCTATGAGTCACTCTCTGGTGGGCGGGGTCTCTATGAGTCACTCTCTGGTGGGCGGGGCTCTATGAGTCACTCTCTGGAGGGCGGGGCTCTATGAGTCACTCTCTGGAGGGCGGGGCTCTATGAGTCACTCTCTGGAGGGCGGGGCTCTATGAGTCACTCTCTGGAGGGCGGGGCTCTATGAGTCACCTGGGGGAGGGGGGTCTATATCCCATTTTCGGGGGCGGGGCTTAGGTCATCTCTGGGGGGCGGGTTATGAGTCCTCTTTTGGGGGGGCTTATGATCCTTCTGGGGGGGGGGCCTTATGAGTCCTTTGGAGGGGGGGAGTCTATGACCCACTCTCGGGAGGGCGGGGCCTCTATGAGTCATTCTGGGGGGGGGGGCCTAGGTTTTTGGGGGGGGGGGGGTCACTTTGGGGGCGGGGCTCATGAATACTCTCTGGGGGGGGCCCTTAGATACTCCTGGGGGCCCTCTATGACATCTTGGTGGGCGGCTTTGATCATTTCTCTGGGGGGGGCCTCTATAAACCCACCTTGGGGGGGGGGTTTCTATGAGTACTCGGGGGGGGCTTTTGAGTCACTCTCTGGTGGGTGGGTCTCTATGAGTCACTCTCTTGGGGGCGGGCTCTATGATCCTCTTTTTG
>JAODAL010081221.1:0-11980 GCA_025379985.1 Phyllomedusa bahiana | reverse complement strand
TTTTTTCGTAGGGATACCACGGAAATTTTTTTGGCCCAACAAAAAACCCGGGTGTTTGACTACAAGATTGCTGGATTTGTTTTTTTAAAACTGCAAGGGGGAAATATATCAACAAAGGGGGGAAATTTTGGTAAAAAAAAAAAAATTTGAACCCCAAATCTAAAAGGGTAAAACCTGATTTTAAAAAGGGGAGTTTTGCACCAAACCCAAAAGACCTGCAGTTACTAAAAAATTTGAAGAAGTAATTTTTCCAAATATAAGTTCGGGCCCTGCCCAAATATCCAGGAAATATTTCAATAGCAAACGTTATAAAAAAAAGATATTCCCTGTGCAAATGTCCCCAAAAAAGGGGCCCCACATGTTTTGAATCCCCCGGGGGCCCCGGGGCGCCTTTTTTCCGGGTTTTTTTTTTCCCGGCGGAACCCGGCGCCTTTTTTATTCGGGGCCCCGGGGGGCGTCGCTCATACTTTATAAAGGTAAAGTCCGCCCCCCTTTTCCCGCCAGGTATGAGGCGAATGTCCCCGGGGGACATGGGCGCGTGGGCGTTTGGGGCCTATGCTTCGCCGCCCCAGAAGGTTGCACCAAACATGCGGGTAAAAGTCCGGCCCGCCTCCCCCCATTGGTTTTGGGGGGTGCAGTGGGGGACTTAGGCGCCGTGCGGGGAATTTGGGGGGCCGAGAACCCGGTTCCCGTTCGAGACAGGTTTGGAGGGGCCCGGAAAATCATTCCCCAATGTGGGTTTCGGAGTAGAAGCAAAAATGGGCCTTTAAAAAGGGCCCGGCTACATTTTTTTGGGTTTCAAAAACCTCCCCGGAGGGCAAGTAAGCAGGTCTTAACATGCGGGGAAAGGGCGGAACGAAAAACGGAAGAATTTCCCCGCCTCCCTCCTTTCCCAGCAGGAGTTTTAAATTCCCGAAAAAATTTCGCCTTAAAAAGGGGGGAAAAAACCAGTGTCAAAAGGGACAAAAAATGAAAACAAAATACACTTCTTAAAAAATAAAATAAACTTTCCCCAAACCAAAACCCGGCACAAATTCGAATTGGGGATTTTAAAAAATTTGGGCCGGGGAAAAACAGTAATTCAAATCCTGAAACCTTTTCCCTCTTTGGGTCGGCATAAAACCGGGCCAAATCAAAAATGGGGAGCGACAAAGTCCCTTTTCTGGGCCAAAGAAAATTTTAGACCAACAGAAAAGGACGACAAAGCCCCTTTCCCCAGCCTATGGAGGATTTTGGACCAATCAGAACCCCCAGGGCGGGGACAGTTAAAAAAGGCTGAAAAAGAGCTAAATTTTCCCTGAGAAACGGGGGTTTCCCCCAAACTCACCAATCAAAAATAGGAGGGGACAAAGTCCCTTTCAAGGTTTTTGGAAAAATTTTAAAGCCCAAAATTCAGAATACAAACGCCCAAAGCCCCCTTTCCTACCCCCTAGGGTTTAATTTAAAACCAAAATCAAAACCAAAGGGCGGGGATAATTCAAAAAACAGAAAAAAAGCTTAAAAAGCTGTTTGGGGCTTGAGCTAGGGGGGGTTTCTCGGCTAGCTCGGGCCAAATTTCAGAGCGCGACTACACCCCCCCCATTAAACTCTTTTGAGGAATAGCGCACTCCAAACCCGGGCGCTCACCGCCGCCCCGGCAATGAAGAAATTAATCAAAAAATTTAAATTTTTTAACAGGGGTAAAACATTCCAGATAAAGCCCAGAACACTTTTTTTGAAAAATAAAAAATTAAAAAACCCAACAACGCTTTTCCCCCCGCCGAGCCCGGGGCGCTACAAAAGGGAAATTTCCCTAGAGAAATTGGCCGGGTAAGACAGTAATTAAAATTTTTAAAAGGGCTATTCTCATTGGCCCGCCAAAAATCCCAAACCCCAAGAAAAAAAAACGACAATGCCCCCAAATATATCCAAAGGAGGGGAAAAAACCCCCAATCTGAATAGGAGGACATTTGCCCTTTTCTATCCTATGGGAAAAAGGACCAATCATATTAAAAGGGCGGGACATTTTCAAAAAACAGTAAAAAGGCCAAAACGACCTGTTTTGGTTTGAAGAAAAGCGGGGCTTGTCCATTTTTATCCAAATTTCAGGGCGCGAGCTGCTTTCCCCCCAATAGAGTTCAAGGGGGACCAAAATTTTTTAAAATGGTGCCCCGTAATTTGGCCCAAAAGGGAGACGAGCGATGCTCCTAGGGGTTTTTTTCTTTGCAATCGGGTTATAAAATGAACATGGCTAAAAAATAAAATTTAAAAAACACAACAAAAGTTCCCCGATTGTATATAAAAGGAAACTAATATTGGCTAACGAAAAAAAGATTTGAAATAAAGAAAACCATGCTTATTTCTTTTTTTTCCCCGTGCACCCATAAATTTTTGGACCCCCCTTTTAAAAAACGAAAAATAAAGAAATAAACATGATTTTAAAGGTCTTTTTTTTTTATTTCCCTTTTACCCACATTTTGAATTGGAATAAAATTTAATTAGAATTTTTTTTAATAAAAACCCTAACCAAAACTAATTTTAAAAATTTAAACAATATTGACCCCCTTTGATTTTTAAAAGCCCCTGGGTTTTCCCCAACACGGGCCTAATGAGTTTTTCCCCAGCACAAGAAGGTCACACACTGCGTTTGGCATTTACAATTTGTTTTTATGTAACCCCTAGTTAAAAGCAAATTTACATTACATTTTGTCATATAAAATAACAGTAACTAATTTTGTGGTTAGATCTCTTTTAACATGTTATGGAAAACAGATCTCTATTGAGTATTTATTCTGCTGGTTATGTTTTAGAGAGCAAATTAGAATGCAGCTCTTGAATATGCAAGCTAAATCATAATCTGTTAAAATAAAATACTCAATACAAACAATTTAAATTTTTTTTAAAAACTTTTTTAGTAAAATAATATAAAGGTTAAATTTGGGAAAAAGTTACAAAAAGGGAAAAATTTTAAATTCTTTTTTAAACCCAGGGAGAAACTTTTCAGCTTTTTATTTAAAAAAGGGGGGAAAAAAGCGGGAAAAAGGGGGAAAAAAATGAAATTTTTAGTAAAGGGGGCAATAGGGGACCCACTTTGTTTTTTGTAATCATTTTTTTTTCATATTGGGAAACCCAACCCTGGATAAACCCAATAAAATCCTTAGCTGCTATTTTAATCCACTAGACTTTATTTTAATAACTGAACACCATAAAGAAAATATGAAATCATAACTTGGCCTTTAAACACCATCCAAAAAAATGTTATGTAGTCAGAAATATACATGAAAACCCAAGAACAAGCTCTGTACAGACTTAAAGACAAAAAGAAATACAGAGGCATTTTTTATCTCATGCCTACAGAGTTGTGAATGTTTACTGGCTTTAACTCAGTTTCAAATAGAAAATACAATGGCCCACATGTATGAAATGTGCCAGTTTTCAGTTGTGTGGTAAACACATGTGTGAATAGTTCATGTCTAAAAATTGTTGCAAAGAAAGTGTCTTTACACAAGACATTTCATAATTGGCATGGTTGAAGGCTTGGTTAGTGTTCAGTCTTCCATTTAAATTCCACTTGGAGGAAGTACTCTGATGTTAGTTTTACACTAGTTTAGGATAACACGTAGCCACAACAATTGCAATATTTATGCATGGTTAACTGTTACAGAAACAGCCTAAAACAAAGGGTGACATGTATGAAAGGGTTTTTCACCCTTTTTCTGGCATACAATGCACCTAACTGAGCTGGCTCCGATGTCTAATGTGCCTAATGTATTTGTAAGGCGCATTGTTCATAAGACTCGCGTTCTGGAGGCGTCATGGAGGTGTGTCACACCACATTCGTAAGATTAGACACATCTATGAATGGGGTTCTGCAAAATTAGCCGCATAACTGTCTAAGTTTGAGGAATCAAAGTGGAGCTAGATTTGCTGTAAGGGGCAAAAATGTCCAATATTTTTCAACTTACTCTAGTACATTAATAAAAAGCAATTTATTATAATTATCAAACTGTATAAAATGTAATTATTTAAATGTAATGATAAATGTGATCATATAAAATTAATAAAAAATATATTATATCCCCAAACTATAGAAATATCTCCTATTAAAATGTATTTAAAATTCATAGAATCTTAAATGAATTTTACATTAACTAACCCATTGATTATGTTGTTCAGATTTTTATATTTTAAATTTTTACTATATTAAATTTGAAATTTATTTGTGCTGCTCTCACCCTTTATTCTACATACAGCAAGAGCCAGCACAGGTATTGCTGGGACCTGTGGTCCTCCAAGCAGGATCAGAATCATAGTTTTTATTCACTGAATGCTATACTAATGATTTTTCTCTTATTTCCACCCTGTCTATTACCTTAATACATGTTAGGTGCATTACTTATGCGCCTAAGTTCCATAATGCGCCTAACATATAGCCGAGGCGCATCGAACTTTACACACCATTTATGAACGCACCAAAACCACTTTCATACATCAGGCGCATTATACACCGGAAAAAAGATAGATGAGAAATTGAACTTTGATGCACCTTCCTTCATTCATGTCGCCCAAAGTGTTTGACAACAATAACAAGTCTATCTTATTAAGGACTAGATAAATTTTTGTTTGTAGAATTTTCATTTGCCCATATAAATGGTCTATATTACTCGGACTTGTTGCCAAGGTAGCATTGTTATCTAACTGAGTTTTGAACATTGGGAACAGGTTCAAGAAATAATGTTATTGTTGTCTCCTCAGTAACATCAGCCATCTGAATAGGATAAAAATAGGAGAAAAATAATCCACAAAATGTTTGTATAAAATGTATTTAATGTGTGTACCACATTAAAAGCATCCAATAAATAGCTAGAATCTAAATGGGTGTCATTGCTCATTACAGTATAACTGTATGGCCACTCTTGCATATTTTGGGAGGAAAGTAGCCTGTACCTAATGTGTTAAACAATTTTGAAGTGCTACACAATTAATAAATGTTCTTACCTTAATTCAGTGCCAGGAAACAACGGCAATTTTAGCAGCACCTACAGTGTGACAAGCTTGTGCTTGGTAAATGTTTGGCGCCACTTAGATCTGTCTTTGTGTCTAGCACATACATAATTGTATAATTTACATAGAAGGTATTTTTCTACAGCTGCTAACACCACATCTGATCATCGTCTAAACCAGAGGCGTAACTACCGGGATAGCAGACGTAGCAGTTGCCCCGGGGCCCGTGTGCTTAGGGGGGCCCGCGCCCCGAGGCAGCTGCTACTGTATCTGCTAACAGTTCACTGCGGCGTGCGCGGAGCTGAGGGGCCCGGCGCATACTGCCTCTGAATGCCCGGGCCCTCCGGCCCGAGCGTTCAGAGGCAGCGCTGCCCGGAGATAGCAGAGCGGAGCGACGATCCGCTCTGCTACTTCCCCTGCCAGCGCTCTGTGATCACGTGGGCGCGCGGTGACGTCACATCACCGCGCAGCCCGCCCTGAGCACAGAGGCTGCAGAGAGGCTGCAGCGCGGCACATCGGGGGAGCGTGGACCGAGGCAAGTAAACTATTTCTTATTTTACCTGCCCCTAAGCCTGCCTGTATACCCCTAAGCCTACCTGTATACCCCCTAAGCCTGCCTATATACCCCCTAAGCCTGCCTATATACCCTCTAAGCCTGCCTATATACCCTCTAAGCCTGCCTATATACCCCCTAAGCCTGCCTATATACCCCCTAAGCCTGCCTATATATGCCCCAGCTTGCCTTTATACCCCCCTAGCCTGCCTTTATACCCCCCTAGCCTGCCTAGATAGCCCTCCAGCCTGCCTAGATAGCCCCCCAGCCTGCCTAGATACTCCCAGCCTGCCTTTATACCCCCCAGACTGCCTAGATAGCCCCCTAAAGGCTGCCTATATAGCTCTAAGTCTGCCTGCCTCAATAGCCCTATAGCTACCGTGAAGCCTGCCTGCCTATATAGGCCCTATAGCCCCCTAAAGCTTGCCTACCTATAAAGCCCTCGAAGCCTGGTTGTTTACTTATATGGGGCCCCTTTAGCTACTTAAACCCTACCTATATGGCCCCTATAGCCCACCTAACCCCTGTCTACCTGTATGGCTCCCTATAGCTACCTAAACCCTGCCTGCCTAAATGGACCCCATATAGCCAGGGGGGCAGGTGCTGGAAAGTCAGGATTCTAAGATATTTGTGTCTAATCTGCAGGGACAAGTGGTCAGGAGATGTCATCATGATGGCGGACTGGACCGGATTCAGAACAAAGGGGAAAGTCAACGACTCATCAGAGAAACGTCACCTGTGAGTAACAAGATGTAACTACACTGTAATCACTTATATGTCTACAGAGCCTGTGTACACTGATGTCTACCACTGTATGATCACTGTATGGTGGTTATATACAGTCTGCAGAGCCTGTATGCACTAGTATATACCACTATATGTACACTATATGGCAGTACTATTGGTCTTTGTGTCCTGATCAGTAATAGTGTAGGGTTATTATTCAGTCACTATGTGGGGGTAATTTGTGGTCATGTTCTGGTGGTTTAATCAAGTCCATATGTAGTAGGGTTATTGGTAATATTGGTTTTGGTATAGTGGATTTGTTTGGTAGCAGTGTGATGGTGATATGTATGGTGAGGTATTTGTCCCTTGTATTATCTACATTATCTAACAGCATGTCCTGGTACATGGTCGTGGTCAGGGAGGTTTGCGAGGGGGGGGGGGGTTGGAGCCCCATCCAAAAGTTTTCTTTGGGGCCCTGGCTTCTCTAGTTACGCCCCTGGTCTAAACATAAATCATACCAGTGCATAATTCCATTTACATTTGAACTACATATAGAAGAATTTCACACTTACTGTATTAGTGGATGTGGAATGTGCCTGTTCAACCATGCCTACTGAAGGTTCCAGAGCAAGTACAGAATTAGTATCCTCTGCAGCTAAGAAGGAGATTTCTATTAATCACAGTTAGAAATTTTACAAAGTGTTATATATTAAAGATGCAGCCACTTTTGGACCAAAACACTGAGCTCTATTTTTTAAATCTGACATATGTCACTTTGTGTGGTAATATCTTTTTGATACTGCATGTACCTATCCATGTGATTCAGAGAATATTTTCTCGTAACACATTGTGCTTTAAGTAAGTAATAAGTGTTTGTCCTTGCAATCCTTGTTTATTTGTGAGAAATTTCAAAATGTTGTGAAAAAGATCAAAAGCTTCTGCATGTAAGACAGATAGTTATGCCATGCAAAATAGTCATATGTATGCTGGCATAATTTTTCAAAAGCCTTTTTATTTTTTTATCTTAGGGGACTTACAAAATTTTAAACAAAAATTTTTTTTAAACTTTTTTCAGAAAATTTTTAAGCACTAAAATTTTCTAGACACTGGTCCTTTTCTGACAGGCCCTTTTGAGGGGCTTGTATGTTAGATACCCCCATAAATGACTCCATCTTAGAAACGGTACCCTTTAAAGTATTCAAAACAGCATTTAGGAAGCTTTTTACCATTTGAAGGTTTCACAGAAAGTAAAGAAAAATTTAATAAATTTAACTTTTTTTTGCAGATTTTAACATTTTTTATCAATTATTTACTGGAACCCAGTAGATGATAACAGGGGAAGTTTACTCAAAATTTATTCCCCCAATTATGACATTTTTAGAGATATCCCATATGTGACCCTAGTGTGCTATTTGACTTGACCACATGTCCCAGAGTAGGAGGAGCACCTACAGGATTTTGGGGTCTTATTTTCATTAGGATATTTTTAGGTGCTATTACAGGTTTGCAGACACCCTAATGTGCAAAAATTTTGTACACACCCCCAAAAAGACCTAATTTGGGATTCTACAGTCTTAAGGAATATATCCAGGGGATGTAATGAGAATATTGACCCCACACGCATTTCACAGATTTTTTTACATTAGGCTTTAAAATAAAAAAAAAGTTCCAAAAAATTCAGTTTTACCTTCAAATGTTTAATTTTTACAAGACACACTGGAAAAAAGCACCTGAAAATTCATTATAAAATTTCTTCTAAGTTCGGCAATACCCTATCTGTGGGGGTAAAAAAACTGTTTTTGTGATACGGGGAAAAAAAGGAGGGGGCAAATATTTGGGTTTTGGAAAAGCAGATTTTGGTGGGGGGCCATGTCCCCCGTTTGCAAAGGCCCCAAAAATACCAAAAGCTTCCAAAAAGTAACCCCAAATTTTTTGGGTTTAACACTCCAGGGAACACATCTAAGGGTGTATTGGGGTAATTTTTTCCTGCTTTGTACTGTGATTGTCAGTCACTAGTGTGGTGACATCAGACATCCCAGAAGCTCTTATTAATGTTTCGGGTTGTCATGGAAGCCATCAGGACCCCGCTGTAATATACAGCTGACTGCACGTGTTAATCATGCGGGCTCTCTTGCTTAGCGTCCCCCAAAAAATCCCAATGGCTGAATTTCCTGATGCGCCGGGGGTTTAAGGCTGAATGAACTTCTATTGATCCATAATTGTTTGTTTTTTTTTGTTTGGTGTATATAAAATAACCTAGTAATTACACAGAAGATATAAATTGCACATTGCTCTACCAATTTTATAATGTTATCAATCTGTTATATCAACTTACAGGTGTGAATGTAAGTAGTTAAATGTCTGGCCATGCTAGTAAATATGTAAAATGTTGGTTGACTTTTCATGTGCATTATAATGGTATAGAACGTGCCTGTTTTATAAACCCGCTGTCACATCAGTGGAGGTGCATTGGGCCCTGACTGCCACCCAGCCCACTGTCCCTGCCTACTTGGCGTGCTGCCCTAGATGGCAGACCCCAACTGGACGACAGTCCCTACACTACTACGTGCAGGGCCGTCAGGGAACACAGAGTCGGGACTGTCCGGGTCGATAACGGTACGGGTTTACGCCAAAGCCACAAATGGGAAAGACAGGAGAATAACGGTAAACAAGCCAATATCAAAAGCACGGGGGTTACGCAGTACAAAAAACGGAGGACGAAAAACTAGTCGAGGAGCAAGCCGAAGTCAGGAACACAGGAGTCAACAAGCCAAAACAGGATAACAGGGGAAGCACAAGGGATAACCTTTTCCAGGCAAGGTCTGACAGGAATGAGCGAGTTTAAATAGGGAACCCAGAGCCCGCCCCAGCAGACGATTGGTGTGGCTTCCGGGCCCTCCTGTTGGCCAGTGCGGCACACCCTCTGGCCTGATTAGGAGCTGAGCTGTCACTCCTAGGTAAGTCTGCCCAGCCTCTCCCTGGGTGTGTCGCATGGCCAGAGGAATTAACTCCTGCTGTGCCTTGCTGCTCCACGGCGGAAACGTGCGCCGTGACACCCGCTCTACATTTTTCATAAATCAGGTGCTTCCTAGTGCTAACACGACATTTCTGGCTCAGTTAAACCACTTTGAAAGTAGTATACCTGTTCCAGCTGTAATTTGCCTAGAATTGCTATAGTGAAACTATAAATCTATAGTGTCTTTAACAAAGAAAGCAGAATAATAGAATTCACAGATCTTTTTTCTTGCTTTTATTATGCACAAATTTACATCACAATGGGAAAACACATCTACGGCTGTTTTGCGCACTACAATGCTTACTCAAGGCATGGCCCTGTGTTTTTCCATTGTGATGTAACTTTGTGCATAATAAAAGCAAGAAAAGAAGACTGGTGAGTTCCACTATTCTGCTTTCCTTGTTAACTCCTTAAAGACCAGCCACCGTCTTTTGACGGCGGGCATTTCAGGTCGTTCGTCTACAGGGACGTCTTTTGGCGTCGGTGCAGATATCGGAGTTTGCGGCGCCCGGCGCCGCAGCTGCACTGGGATCGGGGCTGTACTACACAGCCCTGATCCCAGCGCAGTTCCTGTGAGCACCGGGGAGCGGGAGAAACCTCCCCTCCCCGGTGTTTTAACCCTTTGATTGCCACGTGTCATCACCGCAGCACAATCAAAGGGTTTCCCTGCTCTGTCAGGTGATCGGAACACCCGGTGACCCGACAAAGCCCGGGGAATGGCTGCACAGTCAGCTCTTGGGACCTAGAGTAGCCCCTGGGCTGTCTGTGTAAGAAGCCAGTGATCAGTCCATCCTGTGGGCTGTCCTGATCACTGCCTGTGTCAGACTGACACAGATTATAATGTATTAGCATATATGAATATGCTAATACATTACTAAGTGGAGAAAAAAGAAAAAAAAAAGTAAAACAGTTTTCCCTTCATGGGATTTAAAAAAAAAAGTAAAAAACATAAAAAGTGTAAAAATAAAGAAATAAATAAATAATAAAATAAAAATACATATTTAATATAAAATAATTGTGCATACATTACACACACAAAAACCCACATATTAGGTATCCACACGATCGTAATAACATGCTGAATTAATCTAACAAATTATTAAGTGTGAAATGTGAATGGTGTAAATAAAATGTAAAAAAAACAAAAAAATTGAAAAAAAAATCTGCAATTATTTATAAATGAACTTAAACTATTCCCCCATAAAGTACAACTTGTCTCGAATAAAACAAGACCTCATACAACTGCGTCATTGAAAAATAAAAAAATTACAACTGTTGAAACGCAAGGAGGCAAAAACTAAAAAAATGTTCTGTTCATTAACTACTTTTCAGGCCTGGGGCTTAAGGGGTTAAAGATTTAATGGACTGCTTTACTGTTGTTAGCTGAGCACCACCGTATCTTGAAACCTTTAAGGTGATCATACCCGGAGTACATGATGGGAGATTGGTTTGTGGGGATCGGTGCCGCCCTGCATCTTGTTTCTTTTTTGGACTATAAATCTATATCTAGTTCTAGTGCTCCCCGCCTCCTGCATGCCCCCCGAAATCAGGCGCATTACAAAGTGCCGCTTGCACATATTTATAAAGTATCTTAAATCTTGTAGTAAACTGCCATTACAAAAATTAAAGCTGTTTTCTGAAGGCCACATAGGTCTTTTGTCTGTAATAATTGAAAAAAGAGCATGATGAAAATTTTAAGCCTTATATATGAAAACTGTCTAGCAGTAAGACTGTCTTTGTTGCCCATAGCAACCAATCAAAGCACAGCTTTATTTTTTCCAGAGCTCTATATGAAATGAATGTGTAGCGGGTGGTCCTGCTCCTCGGCCCGCGGGCTGCGGGTGCACCCGTGGCCGCTCCCCCGGGTGCCTGCCGGGGTCGGGTGGCGCCGCTGGCTGCGGGACGGACTGTGGGACCACACGACCTGGAGACTCACCTGACCGCGTTCCTGGCACGGCCACGCCCCCTGCCGGCCGAGACGGGCGCGCCCGCCCCCTAGGGCGCGCACTCATTCTTGTAAATTTAAAGGGGCAGCGCACCGGTAATTGGCTAGTTGCCGGACGCTGCCCCTATTTGTGGTTTTGCTCCACGGCTCGTCCTTGCTGGATCTATGGTGCCTCGAGCCCTAGAGAAAGTGTTCTTCAAGTGTCTTCTTGCCTTGCCATGTACCCGACCTCTTGCTACGTTTCTTGACTGCGAACCTCTGCCGCCTGCCCTGAACTTCCTGCCTGCTCACGACTACGGTTATCGTCTAACGATTCTGTACCACGCTGCACCTCGGCCGCCACCGCAAGCCCGCCGTGTCAGGGGTAGCGACCTGGTAGACTCCCGCCGCAGCAAGTCCATCCCGCTTTGCGGCGGGCTCTGGTGAAAACCGGGACCTACTTAGACTCCGCTCCCTGGTTGTTGCCACCGCTTGTGGTGGTCCAAAGGGTCCACTAACCCGGCCGTTACAGAAAGCTTAGCTCCGATTGATAACTATTGACAACAAAAACAGTCTTACTGTCGGACACTTTTCATACATAAGGCCCAAGGAATACATCATCCAGCTCAGGGATAAAAGTGGATTGCACAGTTTTATTTATGAAACATAGGTCAAGATATTAACATTAAAGAGAGCACTGTTCAATCCATCCTTCTAAAATCAATGACCTGTCCAAAACAAAAACAAAAAAAATTTACCAAACCCTAATTTGGGAAAA
>JAODAL010081220.1:0-11980 GCA_025379985.1 Phyllomedusa bahiana | reverse complement strand
CGCTAAACACAGGGGCAAACTGTAATTTTTTTTTTATTGGGGTATTCTTTTAAATGTGATCATTAGAGCCCCCCCAAAAGGTGAAGGGTATATCAGTAATTTTGCTTGATCCCAACATTTTCCCCATTTTTTTGATCTTTCATTTTTTCCTTTTTTCCCGGGCAAAAATCCATCATTGCTAAAGCCAAAAAGAAACAATGAAACCCAAAAATAAAAATGAATAATGTTTCGGGTTTTTTGAGTATTCCAAAATTAAAAGAAGGGGAAAACCAAACTAGTGAAAATGTATAGAGTGGTGGAGGGTGGAAACGGCATTAAAAACACAGATTTTTGACTGAGGAGTTCCTTTTGGCGCAGATGCGGGTTTTTAGTGGTGGGGTGGACAGCACAGAAGGCTACATAAGGCCCAGTGAAGAGGGGGGAAGGCGGGTGGAAAAACCACCCTTTGGAAAAAGATGGTGGGGGGTTAAAGGAGCAGTAACAGAAGGTTTTGGAATCGGCCGCGGAGCATCAGAAAGTAGCTGGGGCGGGTACCAAAAAATCCGGGGTTCAGGGTCTGCTCAAGGTGCGCGCTGGTGGGTACCTAAATACTAGGTGGGGAAGAAAGCTGCTTATCAACAACCCAGACTCAGTTGCTGTGAGGGAGCTGTTACTGTCTAAACCCCCCAACCCCCTTCGCCCGTAGGGGTACATGAGGGACTGAGAACCACCGGTCAGACCTCTAGAGGTACCATGGCGCAGATGGCAGGGCCAACTGACTACATAGGATGTCTCTATATAATTGATTTTTTCCTCTTCTTGGCGGGAAAAAAAAAGCCCCCATTTGGGACCGGTTAAAGGGTCCAAATGGGTGGGAGAGCCAGAATTTCCCCCCTCGGGATGGTGACAATTCAGCTGTCCTACCACAAATAAACATGCACGGGCCATCTGCGCTAGTGACTCTGGGGAAACCCCGCCCCCATCTTCACTGTATACTGCCACAGGGGTCTGGGTCCTCTTTCCCAAACCTCCAATTGCTCCTCTCCTCCCTGTCACCTTAAAAACAAAAAAAACTAGTTTCGCCACACTGCTTTTGCCCAAAATCTTCCTCCTCCAGTTAGCCCCCACTGGACCATTGGCCGTAAAATCAGGGAGCCCCTCTCCGTCCTCTGACCCAAAAATTTGCAGCACTGTTCCGGCATTTTTACGGTCGGAGATAGTGGATCCTCTGGCCCCCGCAAGCGTTGGCGTAAGCCACCCCAGGGAGCAGAATTAAGTGGGGCCCCGGTTTTAAACCAAAAGGCCCCCCGGCAAAGCGGGATGGACTTGCGGGCCGGGGGAGTTTACCAGGTCGAAACCCCTGACGTAAATTGTTTGGCGGAGGGCACCCAAGGTTTTGGCGTTTTTCAAAATTTCAGGCAGGCCCCGGTGTCGGGGGACAGGCGGGAGGTCAGGAAAGCGGCAATGGTTGTGGTCGGGGGGCACCCCAAAAGGGTTTCAGGGCAGGCGGCAAGTTTCGTGGTGGGGAAAAGGGAAGGGCAAATGGTACGATAAAAGGAAATTCGAAAAAGGGGGCTAGGGGGGTTTCCCCATAGGCTAAATGGCACAAAGACCCTGCCCAAGACTCGGAAGGGGCAGGCTTAAAAAAAAGGGGGAGTGCCGGGGAAAATGGGAAATTTTAGGTCCCCTTTGGCCCCTTTTTAAATTTCCAAAACCCCGGCGTTTTGGGCGCGCCCTAGGGGCGGGGACGCGCGGGGCCGGGAAAACTGGGATGCAGCGGGAAAGGGGGGCCGGTAAGTGGGCCCAGGGACCCGGCCAGCGGGATGAGCTGCCCCCCTCCCAAACATGCGGGCGGGGGTTTGGCCCCTCGTCCCGGGAACAGGGTGGGGCCTTTGCGCCCCGGGAAAGGGGGTAAAAGGCCCCCCCGGGGACATTTCCCCCCCCTTCGGCCTCCCCCTTTTTCTTGCCTAAAGGGAAAACCCCTCCTGAATGATGTTTACGGTCCAGAAAAAATTTTTCCTCCGGCTCCCAGGACCCTTTTGGGGCCCCGGGAACCCCCTTTCCCGGGTAAAGGGAAAAAAAAAACGTTCCCCTTTGACCATTTTTATATCTGGGAATCTTTTCCCCCTTTAAAGACATTGGGGCATCGGCCTCGGGGGGGAGGAGCAACTCCCCGGGAATTTTTTTTAAAGGTTTAAACGGGTTTTGGGAAGAGGGAAAATTTGGAAAGAAGTTTGGGACCCCCCATAGTGGGAGGCAGGCGGGCTTGTATCCCACTGGATTAATGGCTTAACACCTCGACAAGGCCCCGGGAAGGGGGGAAAAAGCTTTAGCGGGGAACCCTTTAAAAAAGGATATTTTACCCGAAAACCCCAAAACCGTTTCACCAGGAGGGGAAGCCCGGCGGGGGTTTTCGCTTTTTGTCAGTTTGGGCCCCTTTGGGTTACGGGGGAAATCCTGGAGTAGAGAAGGGTTTTGCGTTGTTTTCCGATAGTGACGGGTTCGGGACCAGCTCCCCCAAACGGCAGGGACCTCGGGGGTACAGAATAGGGGAAAAGGGGTGGGCGGGCATTTTACCCTTTAGACAAATAAAAAAAAGGAGCGGGGCTCCAGCGGGAAACCCCCCAAGGAGTTTTTGGGAAAAAACTCACCCCCAGGGAAACAAACTAGCCCAAATTAATTTTGGGCGCACGGAGCAAAGGGGCCCGGGGTTTAGCAGCCTGGGTTTCTGGTTAACTCTCCCCATTTTGCCTTTGGGGACTGGGGGGGTGGTAGGTTTAAAAAAATTCCATTTTCACTTGTAGTTGGTTCCCGGGGGGGAAGACCAGAATCTGAAGAAAAAACTGGACCCCCCGGTTTGGGGACACTATGTAAGCCCTTGGGGGGGGAAAAATTATGTAAAAAAAATAGACTGGAAAGGGCGGGGGGCCCTGAGGGTGCCCCGGGGCCGGGGGGGGTTTAAAGTGAGACTTTTTTGAAAAACGGTCTGAAACCCCCCAGTTTCCGGGTTTTTTCGGGAAAGGGAAAGGGGTTCCGTGTAAAATCCAGGGGCCATGGGTCCAAGGACAGGGGGGAAATGGGTAGAAAAAAGGAGCAGACCTCCCGGGTTTTTAGAGAGGGGATTTTTTTCCGGGGACGGGGAATCGCGGACCCCAACGAACTCACGACACCCCTCGCCAGCCCCGGGCCACCAGTAAAATCAAAGTGGGGGAAGAAAGACCTCTGCACCCCTGGGTGTCCCCCCTTTTCGGTAGCAAGGGAACCCCCCAGGGAAAATTTATTTTTCCAAAAGAGTGGGGGAAACATATGTTTGGGGGAAAGGGAAAATAAATTGTGGGTTTCCAGGCACGCCCGAGATGAGCCTTTGGAGGGAAAAGGGGGCCGTGGAGTGGACTCTTCCCACTAATTTGAAGAACGGGAGGGGAGGTCGGTTTGAAATTTCTTTCCGCGGGGCGTAAAAATGAATGAGAATTTTTAAATCGGGAAAAAAAAGGGGGAAAAAAAACGAGTCTGGCGTGGATTTAAGGGGTTGAGCTGTCTGGGATTTTACGGTTTTTATGGTGGGTTATAGTTGTTGACTGGGTAAAGAGCCCCCCCCAAGAGTTTACCCCCTTTTCCCTCCGGGCCAGCTTGATGGCCATTTAACTCCCGGTCCCGAAAAGAAAAATTTCCTTTTTTCCCAGGGGGAAAAAATTTTTAGAAAAAAAAAATGAAAGTGAGGGTTTGCCTTTTTGGGCCCTTTTCCCGGGGGGATTTTTAAGGCCCCGGCCCCCAACGGGAAAGGCATCGACCTAAAGGAAAAAAAGGGTTTTTCAGTTTTTTTGGCCGGGAGGAAAGGGGCCAGCGGGGGAGGCGATTTTAAAATTGGTGAAGGCTTCCTTTTCCCTTTGGTGGCCGGAGTTTTGGGATTGGCGTTTCTTCTTAGTAAATTTGCCATAGGGGGAGTTACCAGCGAGGAGAAATGTGGTAAAAATTTTGCCTTTTGCAGTTGGTAAACCCCCCGGAATCTTTTTAGGGGCTCGGGGAACCCCGGGGGCGCCCACTGTAGGACGGCAGAAATTTTTAGGGGTGTCCATTTCGGGCCCCCCTGTGGGAAAAAATGATGTAGCCGGGGGATTGGGCAGGCTCTGCGGGAGGGAAAACAGACATTTCTCAAGTTTGCATAGGGGCCCGGTTTGGGCCCTTAGACATCTGGGGGGCCCCTATCGTACGTGAACTTGATGGGACTCGGGGTGGGGGCGGGAGAGAACACCAGAATATTATCCAGGGGGGAAACCCGCACGTGGACAGGAGGGGCCCCGGAAAATGTCCCTTGACAAAAATTTTTGGAGGACGGCTTGGGGATTGAAAAGTCCAAAAAAGGAAGACCAGGTACTAGAAGGGGCCCGTCTTGGTGTTAAAGGCCGTTTCCCCTTCATGCCCTCAGTATCCGTTTGAGGTTTTAGGCCCCTCGCCCGGTCCGTTTAGTAAAAATTTTTTGGAAATCGTAGCCGGTCAAAAAGCTCCATGATCGGGAGAGGATATCGGTTCTTTACCCTGATTTTGTTGGGGGCCCTCGATTGTCTATGCAAGGACATAGGGTACCCTCCTTCTTTGCCCCGAAAAAGAACCCGGGGCCCCCCCTGGAGAGGAGGACTTGTGGGAAAGAAAACCCTTTGGAGATTCTCCCTTTATATAGGTAGGCTAGCCAAGGGCTCAGGAAACCGCAGGGGGGGAAAAAAATCCCTTGGAGGAGAAGTCCCCGGGAGAAAAATTTAATAGGGCAGTCTTATGGGCGTTTTGGGGGGGCAAAAATCTTAGCTTGCTTTCGGAGAACACGTCCTGCAAAGGGTTGTATGGTGCCGGGGGGACCCCCCCCGGGGGCTTTGAGGTTTTGGGAAAAAGGTAAGAAAGGGCGAGGTGCCCCCAAACCCGGAGCGGGCAATCCGAACCCCAAATCAAGACTTGGCCGTTTCCCGTTGGGCTCGGAGGATGGCCCCTTTCGGCCCCGGGGGGACCCCGGAGATGGACGAGGAAAAACGGGGGAGCAGTTAAAAAGGGAAGTCTCTCCCTTTTGCTTAAAACCCCCACTTGTAGGGGCCAGAGTCTCAGTAAAGTTTCCGAATTTTGGGTCCCTAAGAATCTCTCCAAAGGGCCCGAGGGAGATGGGGGGGGGGGTTTTTTTTCCCCCGGGGGGGGGGATACAGCCACATTTTCCTGAGACACAAGGGGGACGTCCAAGAAATTTTTCCCGCTGACCGAGTCCAGGGGGGGAAGGGCAACGTGAAACTAGGGCCTGACCCCGTTGACGTTTACGGGGAAAGGTAGGCGTGGAAGGCCTTTTCTTTTCCAAACCCAGGGGGGGCCCTCTCCCCGTACCCTTGGTGTGGGGGGTGTTTTCCCCGGGCGCTGGGGGGCGCAAAGTGGGCAGGATCTGCAGAAATGGTCTGAACTGCAAAACAGACAAAGATTTTCCCCAAAGTATTTTTGGTTTGCTTTCCCGGGGCAGGAAGGTGGGCTTATCCCCTTCCATGGGGTCCTTTGGGGGGGAGGCGAAGAGGGCAAAAGTGGGGCCTTTTGGGAAAAATTGGGGCCAGACGAGGGAGACGAAAGGTTTGTTAGGCCCGTTCTTGTTCTTGCGGAGCCCCCTGGCATTTTCCCAGAAAGGATGGGCAATCCCAGGGGCCGGGAGAAGGTCACTCAAGGAAGCGGGGGGGGTCCCCGGGGAGACGGGGATCTTTAGGGGGCTGGAGAGGCCCCTTTTGAAGGTGGCAGGGCAACGCCCCCTTTTTCCACTTTTAAATTTGGAAAACCCCAAAATGCGGAAAAGTAAAGGGGATTTTAAACGGGCCCCAGATGAGTCCCTTGGCGAGGTTTTGCAAAGGCCCGGTTTTCGGCGGAAAAAGCCGACGGGTTTTTCCCAAAACACTCCTGAATCGGTGAGTAAAGTGCAAGATTGGCCTTGATGGGGGGCTTCCCCGTCCCGAGGGGGGTTGGGCCCGGCCCGGGCTTTCCCGGAAAAAAAGACTGAAACAAAGGAATTTAACTTTTTACCGTTCGGTGGGAAATTGGTTCCCCCTTTTAAATTTGATTGCAGGGGGGCAAGGGTGTTTAAAAACCCCCCCAAGCCTGGGAGTCCCCATCGAAATTGGGAAAGGATTGACAGCGGGGGCTCGGAAAACCCGCCGGGGGGGCAGGAAAAGGAACGGGGAGCAAGGGGGTGGGGGACTCGGGGGGGGGGGGGGGCGGGGGGGGGTTGGGGGGGTTGGGGGGGGGGGGGTGGTTTGGGGGGCGGGGGCCAGGGAAAGGGGCCCAATTTCCCTTAAGGCCCGGTGGAATGGCTGGAGTTGTGGGCTTGCTGAGCGATTGTTGCGGGTGTGAGCCAAATGGTGGTTTGGGGCAGCTCGGGGGGGCAGAGGCATTTGGGGGATCCAAAGGCCCGGTCTTTCTTTAACCCGGGGGTGAATAGGGAATCCACGGCCCGGGAAAAGGGAAAAAAGTAGGCCCCCGGTTTTTCCCCCGAGCCCCCCGCCAAAAAGGGGGTTTCTGCGGGGGGTCTCCAGGTCGCTACCCCTGCGTGACTTGCTTGCGGAGGCAGCCGAGGGGGGACGGTTTGGGACAAAAAACGTCGGCAGGCTGTAGTCGGGGACTGGAGGAGGTAGGGAGGCGGGCAAAATTTTATATTTTGAGGGAAAGGAAAACAAATTTGGGACGGTACACAGTTTAAATTGGAACAAAAGGGTAGGGGAAGCTTTCTTAATTTGGTAAATTTGGGACTAAAAAAATCCAGCACAAGGGCCCCAGGGAAGGGGGGAGGGTTAAAAAAAGGGGAAATGCCCGGGAATTGCCAATTTCCGGGTTTCACCCGGCCCTTTTTAAAAATTTTTCCCGAGCTGGGCTTTGGGCCCCCAGGGCGGGGGCTGGGTAAGTAGGCAGGGGCCCCGGCCCCGGGGGGAGCGTTCCCCGCCCGGGTTTGTGGGCTGGGGTGCCCCTTGTGCCCGGGCCAGGGGGTTCCCGCGGCCCAGGACGGGGGGCGAAAGGGCCCCCCCGTGACAGGGCATGAAGCAGTGGAATGGTATTGCATTTCCCTAGTCATGGCGGACGACAAAAAAAATTGTCCACCTGAAAAAAAAAAGGGGCCCGAGCAAACGGGGGTGTCAAGATTTAGCCCGCCACTGGACGACATTTTAAAAAAAAACAGGGGGTTTTACTCCTGTTCGCTTGGATCATCAATAAAACCATTAATGGCCCTTTTTCTGTTCTTTAATTTCCCCCTGGTTTATCAAATTTTCCCCCCTTCATTTTAAATTTCTTTCCCCCTGTTAATATTTTTTATTTCCCGTTCATAAAATTTCCCCCTTTTTTCATCCCAAATTTCTCCCTGTTAATATATTTATTTTAGTTTTTTTGTTCTGTTTAGCTAAGGAGGGTCTCTTGGGGGTTAGAAATGGCCAAAGTGAAAAAAAAAGTTTCCTGGGGCCCGTTCTCTGAAAAGGTTTTCCGGGTCTAAAATTGGAAAGGGGGGGTTGCAGTTTCCACCAAACCCTTGGGCAGGAGCCCCGGTCAGCTTCTGCACTTAGGGATAAATAGACGCATACTGCTTTTCTCTTGTAAAATTTTCCCGGGGGAACGGGTGCTGGCAACCCTGAGGCGGGGCAGGAGTATTGGACTGGTAGATGATGAAAAAAACAGGGATTTTTTGGCAGAGGTGGGGTTTTAAACTTTGGGCTGCCTGAAATGGGGGGGCGTTTTCCCCTGGGTGTGCTTTCGTTGGGACGGAATGGACCCCCCTTTTTGAGAAAAAACCTTTTCTTTTCCCCGGGCCAAAGTATGGGAACGCGGTTTTGGGTTTTTGGGAGGGATGGGTGCCAAGGTTTTTGTTCCTGGTCCGTTTACTTTTGCCCACAGTTTAATAAAAAAAGGGCCCCCCGTTCTCCTCCTCGGTGTTTGGGCAAAAAAAAGCCACTCCCCCGGTACGTGGTTTTTCCCCAATGCTCCGCCCCTAAAATGTTTTTACCGCCGCTGCCCGTTTAGCCCCTTTTGCCGCAATTTTTTGGGGCCTGCAAAAAATGGGTTGGGCTAAAAACGTGGAGTTTTGGGTCCCCTTTTCGCTCTGCTGCCCCCCGGGTGAATCCGGCCCCCAATCCCAATTGGGGTGCGCCCCTGCCCGAAAAACAAGCTGCCGCTCTCTTCTCCAATGATTTAAAGTTTAAGAAAATTTACAGTTTGGTCTGGGTTCCCTCATTTATTTATTTTGGCTTTCAATTCACCTGTATGCTGATGGGCACCCAAAATTTTTCATCTCGGCCCCGGCATTTAAACTTTTGTCAAGTTTCCCCCATTGTTGTCGTTTTAATTTCCTTTTTCTCCTCCATCTCCCCAAAAAATTTTTGGGGAGAGAAAAATAAATGCTTCCAGGGTTGGAAAATTTGGGGAGTCGAGGGTTGGAAAGGGGGGGGCCCCGGGCTTTTAAATGGGCAGTTTTTCTTTTTGGGGGGGAAAATTTTTGCCTTTTTTTTTGGGCTCCAGAAAACCTTTTTCCCAGTCTTTGGGGGCCTTCCCCGGCTTCCAAGGCGATGGTAATCGCTTAGAGTTTAACTGTCCCCCGCCATCCTCCTCAAAAGGTATCAAAGTACAGAGCCCCGGGCCAATCGCAAAAATTTTAACCCCCCTGCCCTCCCTCATCACTAATTTCCAAATTCTGCAAGAAACAGTGGATGTCTTCCCCCCCTCTTTGCGCCACTTTTCCTTTAAAAAGGGTTTTTCCTACTGTATTGTGGTGCAGAAGCCCGCACTTTGTAGTTCTCTGGGTGTGGGAAGCGAAACGGGACGAGGGGGACTCAGGACAGGTGAGGGGCCCCTCACCTGCTCCCGGGGGCCCTGCCAAAATAGGGTTGTGTCTTAACAAAACCCCCCCGACTCTTGGGGTGGGGTTTTTCAGATGTCTATGGGAGAAAGTGTATGACCTTGTGTGTGGTCAAAACATGGGCCTGAAGACCCGGGAAACTTTGGCCCGAAGGGTGACCCTGCTGTGAGCCCCTTACTGTACTGCGACCCTTTTTGCTCCGGAACCTTTCTATTGTTTTTTTTTGACGCTTTTGGGAGGATCTTTTTCCTCAGCTTGTTTTTTTTCCAGCGGCGCTGCCAAAAACTTTTTAGGCTGCTTTTCCCCCCCTTTAGTTTTTTGGTTTAGTTTTGCCCCCCCTTTAAATGGCCAGGGGAAATTTTTGAGTGAAAGCGTTTTTTTGAGCGGCGGCAGTCTTTGGGCCCGGGTTTTTACTAAAAAAAACACAAATTTTTTGAAGGCCAAACCAAGCTACCTCTGCATATTTGAGCATGGCACAACGTTCTACAGCACCCTACATGCTTTCTGCAGCCAGGAAATAGCTGTTTTTTAATGCGATTCGTCGCAAATATATTCGGGTTGAAACAAATTTTGTCGGAAAATTCAGCGAACTCAGCGAATCGAATTTTTGAGAAATTCGCCCATCTCTAGCTATGATAAAGGATTTTGTCAGATCTGAAACGCATCAGTTTAAGTTATTTATCTTTTCGTTGGATACTTTGTGAATTCCGTTTGTGGACGTTTTTACATTTTTTTATTTTTATCGCAAACTAGCATAATAAAAGCATAAGGATTTTATGAAGATACTGCTGTGCTCGTAGATTTTGGACTTTTGTTACTGAACTATTTCAATAATAGGCACACTAGAGAGTACCAACTGTTACCATAATATTTGAGTAATCAGTTCAGAAACAGCAGAAGACAGGGTTTGAGTGGAATTTAACAATAATTTTATGATTTTTTTTATTTTTATTTTATGCAAACACTGAATCAGTTAAGCTAATGGAAACTGCTACATTGCTGCTATGGGCAGATAGGGTATATTTGTGAGTAGTTTACCATGCTATGAGCTCAGGCCCATGGGTGTTAATGCACTATTTTGTGATGAGTAACAGGAAATAACTGCTCAACACTTTTTTTTTATGAGACAAATAAATGTTTAAAGACAAAACAATTAAATGTTTAGATATTTGTAATTAACAAGGCAAATAAACCTGTTTGTAATCCACAAAACAGATAAATGTTTGTAGGAGAAGCAGCCTCTCTGCCTCATCTCATCTGTGCCGTAAATTTGTTCCCTCATGTGGTGGACTAGGTGAGAGGTCTGCAATGGCATTAGTGAGGACACTGAAGCAAACATCTACACTACTGTTCAAAAGTTTGGGGGTCACTTAGAAATGTCCTTATTTTTGAAAGAAAAGCACAGTTTTTTTCAATGAAGCTACATTAACTGAATCAGAAATACACTCTATACATTGTTAATGTGGTAAATGACTATTCTTGCTGCAAACATCTGGTTGTTAATGCAATATCTACATAGGTACATAGAGGCCCATTTCCAACAACCATCACTCCAGTGTTCTAATGGTACATTGTTTTTGCTAACTGTGTAAGAAAGCTTTTGGATATTTTGAACACCCTTAAAAACCCTTGTGCAAGTATGTTAGCACAGCTGGAAACAGTTTTGCTGATTAGAGAAGCTATAAAACTGACCTTCCTTTTAACTAGTTGAGAATCTAGAGCATTACATTTGTTGGTTTGATTAAACTCGCAAAATGGCCAGAAAAAGCGAACTTTCATGTGAAACTTGACAGTCTATTCTTGTGCTGAGAGATGAAGGCTATTCCATACGAGAAATTGCGAAGAAACTGAAGATTTCCTACAACGGTGTGTACTACTCCCTTCAGAGGAGAGCACAAACAGGCTCTGACCAGAGTAGAAAGAGAAGAGAGAGGCCCCACTGCACAACTGAGCAACAAGACAAGTACATTAGAGTCACTAGTTTGAGAAAACAATGCCTCACAGGTCCTCAACTAGCAGCTTCATTAAATAGTACCCGCAAAACGCCAGAGTAAACGTCTACAGTGAAGAGGCGACTCTGGGATGCTGGCCTTCAGGGCGGAGTAGCAAAGAAAAAGCCATATCTGAGACTGGCCATATGGTATGCAAAAAGTGCCCATCAAGCCAATCCAACTTGTGGAAGCATCGGGTGAAATTTCTCCAGATTACCTCAGCAAATTAACAGCTAGAATGCCAAAGGTCTGCAGTGCTGTAATTACTGCAAAGGGAGCATTCTTTGACGAAAGCAAAGTTTGAAGTATAAAATTATTATTTCAAATAAAAATCATTATTTCTAACCTTGCCAATGTCTGGGGCTATATTTCTATTAATTTTGCTACTCACTTGATAAATAAAAGTATGAGTTTTCAGGGAAAACACTAAATTGTCTGGGTGACCCCAAACTTTTAAACGGTAGTGTATGCTGCCATGTTGATTGTGTTCTGTAGTAACATTTGCCATAGCAATGATGCACTGACACTCCAAAAGTGGCAGATGGACTGGCCTAGTTTGAGTCTTTGCCAAGTTTTCAGAACATGTTGCAGCCGTTAATGCTTTCCTATGTGTTGGTACATGTTTTCATAAATCATAAATTTCAGAAAGCGGTAACAGAGAGCCAATAACAGTCATCACACAGTCACAGGGTAATACCTTTTCCCTATATTCTTTTACAATAGATGAAGCATAGTGATTTAATAGATTTAATTACTTAACAAATTTAATAGAAGTTCATATTGTACTCTCATCAGATAAGTATTCTGTAAGGGATGGTCAGGGACGCACACAAGACACGGACAAGTGGGGCCCTGACACTGATCCCAGCCTCTGTCCCTGCCTTTTGGGGAACCTGACTCCTTAACAGGCCGGCCCCAACCAGAAGACTGAGGCTACACTGAGCAAACGTGCACAGACAAAGACAAACAAACAAGAACACAGAACCAGTAGTCGGACAGTCCAAGTCAATAACGGGGCGGGCAGCGCGGTACAGAATCGTGAGGCAAGGGAGAAACCAGAAACAAGCAGAGATCAATTGCACAGGAAAACAACAATATGACAGGCTAACTATATAAAGGCACGCAAATATAGCAGGCAAAGGGGAAGAGGAAGCAGCGGATATAT